>VXAX01003481.1:1014027-1033150 GCA_013399835.1 Leptocoma aspasia | reverse complement strand
GCGGCGCCGGGGTTGGCTGCCGCGGGGACGGCCCCGGGCTGGCACGTGAGCCCAGTTCCGCCTCCTGCTGCCGCCGCCTCTGCCGCGGGCGCGGGGAGCGGCCGGGACCCCGGTCCCGCAGGAGCGGCGCCGTGAGGGGTGAGGTGAGGGGTGAGGCGGGGCCGGTCCGCGCCCCCCGGCGGCAGCGCCCCCCGGCGGCGGGGCCGCGCCCACGTGACGGGCGCCGCCATGAGCCGGCCCGAGGGGATCCGCAGCAGCCGCCGCTCCCTGCAGGTGAAGTTCGTGCCCGACGAGGACGTCCTCAAGCACATCTCCGACGACGCAGGTACAGCCGGCCCGGGGCATAGCCCAGCCCAGCGCCGCCCGCTGCTCCCAGGGTGCTGGGAGAGGGGTCCGAGCGGCCACGGCTGCCCCCGGGAAAGGGGCTCTGCAACACCCGAGCGGTTCTGCGGAGCCTCGCAGAAGGACGAGGCCTCCGGAGTCGTTCTGCCCCGCTTGACCGCTCCGCGGAGTGTGTCTGTCTCAGCCCGGCACTGGACAGGCTGCAGGCGGGGCGTGTGCGATCTCTCGGTACGAGCTCCCCCCGCAGTCTACCGGGTGCCGGGACAGCGGCACAGGGAGCCGGGAAACTCCTCGGGCCTGACGCGGTTAAACACTCGCACAGTCAAAGCGGAACGAGGCTGCAGGTGTATGCCATAGGAGTGCTTTGTAGCAGTTCTGACTACTTTTAAGGTGGGGAACCTCTGTGGAGATGCTTAAAACTTGCCAGTACAAGGCACGGAGCATCTCTTTCAGACTTCACTGCTGGTTCTGCTTTGAGCAGAAGGTCATGCAGACGGTCTCCAGAGGGCTCTCAGCCTACATTCTCCCATGAGTGTGTTGACAGCTTACAGGCAAGGTATTTTCCAATTGCACCTCTTCTCAAGGAAGAATAAGGGTTGACAAGTACCATCCCTGTTGCATGCAATTTGATACTGTAATGTGTGAGCCACTGTAATTTCTCCTATTCCTCTCTGTGGAGCTGGTGTTCGCTGAAATGGGTGTCTTACCCTCATGGACTGCAGGAGCCAGCATTTGTGGTGAAGGAGGGATGAATGGCTGTAGGGTCAGTTATTGACCAGCTGTTCTTTTAGCAGGACATTTCAGCGTTGAATTTGTTTAGTGATTTGCACTAACAGGTACCTGGTCTCTAAGTCAGGTGGCTGTGTACCACTGCAGTAGAAATAATGAAATAGCAGGAGGTTAAAGCTTTTATTGCAATTCTAGGAACTAAAGTACGGAAGGACAAGGCTCAGCTGAGTGTCAGTGTGAAGAGATTTGTGAAGAAGCTTGAGAATATTTCTGATAATGAAGCTCAGGAGATCCTGGAAGAGAAGAACTATGTTGCTGCTCTTGGAATTTGTGCCCAAGGTATTAGCAGGGGAAAACCTAACACAGCTCTGACTTCAGGAGATTCTTGCAGTGTTAGGGTTGTACAGTGTTGCTTTTGAGGGCTCAATCTGCTCTGTCTGTGCTTTTGATAAGAGGTAGAAGAGTGGGTTATGATTCTAGGATTTTATTATTACATTTGTTTTGTAACACCTGCAGTATAAAGCCAAATAGTGAAATGTTGCATTCCGTCTTTCTTGGGTTGGGAATATTATCAGTGCTTTTAAAATAGCTGCAAGTAACATATCTTTTCACAGATCCAGTGGGAAATGGCTCAAATATAAGTGGTGGTGAAGTTTACTCATTCCAGACTCCCAAGCGCTCCAATAAAATGGCAGAACTGGGTATGTTCTGTTCGTTTTTCTCTGCAGACTTAGGAGAAGCAAGCAGAAAGTGGCAGTTCCAGAGAGGGTGGACTGTTTTGGTTCAAATAAGGTGCTTGAGCAGGGTTGTCACTCACTTGAAGAATCCTTGTACGTCCAGCATCATCTGAACTTCATTAGTGTTTATTTATCATAGCTAATGATACATCCTACAAAGGATGATCTGAGGGAGAGGGATCATCCTACTGTATCACTATACAGAAACTGGTTTTGGTGCCTCTTAGTTTCTGCTGTGTCTTGGGAAGTTGTGTTTCCCATCTTAGACCTCCTTCTGCAGCAGGGTGTATTTCACTGGTGCTCCCTCCTGGAGCTGTGACTCAATTTGAAGACTGAGGGAAGTCATACTATGGCAGTCTGTTAGTCCCAGTGTTGTTACGTGGAATAGGCTGTTGGTCATACAGTGGTAGGGACTGTTAGCAGGATATTTCAGATTCACATCAGTCATTCAACTTCAGCTTGTACTGATAAGGAGTAGACACGGGTAAATAGTTCCTCCTGGGGAACTGATGTGTTTGCTATATCTGATGATCTGTTATGTCCAGCTGAGCAGTCTTAAAGGACTAAGTGAGCCTGACCAAACCTTGCTCTAATTCAAAGACATGTGGTCTCTCAGGGAGCAAAACGTGCTCTGCCATTGCATTGGCCATATTTGTAAACTTTGAATTGATGAGTTCAGCCTTTGAAATTTTTGCTGAGGAATACAGCCACCTTTAGGGTTAGAAAAATCTAGAAGTATTTGGTTCCTGAAATAGCTAGGGGATTAATATGTAGAGAGCATTTCAGGTGTATGGCTCCATTTCTGACTAGCCAGAGCTGGAAGTTTTGTACCTGACATTCCCTTCCCCCAATTTCCTACAGCCTCTGAACTAGCCCAGACACCAGAACAGAATGTGGCACCTGATCACTCCAAGTGCCCTGAGAAGATGGCCAAAACCCCTCAAAGCAGCAGTAAGTCCTGTGATGGTTTGGGGAACTGAGGCTGAGTGAATGGGGGTTATGTTTCTCTTTGGGTGGTCAAGTGCATGCTTGAGTTCCAGCTTCTGTCACTCTTAAGTATTCTAGTCAGGTTAACACCATGGGCTGAACTGTTTGATGTACATGGCTTGTGCTTCACCTGGGTGTCAGATCTATTCTTCTGCCCTGCCGCTCTAGAAGAAACATGAACTTCTCTCTCATCTATTGCTGTGACTTAAGGACTTCCTCTCTGTTCAGTAGAAATGCTTGCACTTGAGAGAGTTATGAGTGGGCTGGTGTGTTAAACACCGATTGGGTAGGACTGTGTGGGTGTTCATGTGTAAATTCACACTTTATTATATAATATTTAACACCTAGTGCTGCAGAGAGAAATACAGGTGGGAGAAATCAATGCAGGTCAACACTGGCAAGAGCACGTGCATTTGTGCTTGGAAATGGAGTCTGATGTGCTCAGGGAGAGAACACCAGCTCATTTTTCAGCCTCATCCCTCCTGCTGGAGTCTCTTCCTCCTTTCTGGCTTCCCAGAGCTGTCACCAAGAATTAAAAGCTGTCTTCTGTGGTAATAACATTGTATCTTGTGTGAACTGACGCAGACACGCTGCTGGAGCCACCACAAACTCACAGCCAAAATGCAAAGAGTAAATTTATTTCTGTTATCTTTCTGAAGCAACACCTGGGCAGAGGGACATGAGTGGAGATGCAGGCACTGAGTGGACATGCAGGCACCCTTACGTGTGGTTCAGTGCTAGAACCAGCCTGCTGTTCACACTGGTCTATCAGCAGTTTTGCATGTGTGTGGTTTATCCCCATGCTGTGATCTTCACTGTGTTCTGATCTGTCCATTAGGGTGCCTGCAGGCTTACCAAGCGCCTGTGGTATCTATACACAGATGTTCTACTTCCCAAAGCATACACAGGGTAAACATCAATAGACATGGTATATCTGTTTTTCTGCACTGTTCGAGTCTTTGCTATAGCCAGCTGCATGGTCACTTGAGCGTATTTACTGTTCTCACCAATCTCCCACTTCTAATCCATTCCTCCCAGCAACTCTTTTTGTTCTCTCCTTGCCTACCTGTGAGGAACTAGAGGCTTCCCTCATAGGATTAACTATCCAGGGAGCTGATATTCTGGTGCAGTGTACCTTTGAACAGTGAATGCCTGTTTTTTTAATGGACCATCTTGTGCCACTGTTGAAAATTTGCAGTACTCTGTACAATGCTGTTTCTTCCTTTTCAGAACGTTCAAGTTCAAACAAAGTGCAGCAGAGGGTGAGTAATGACTTTACGTTGCTTGGATTTTGTATTTGGGTTTTTTCCCCCACTTGTAAAACCTGAACTAGCCAATCACTACAGTTCTGGAAAGTAAGGACCTTGAAAAGCATACTCCACAGTAGAGATGTCTCTTCTGTTCTAACCAGACAGGAGTAATGCAAGTGACAACCATTAATCAGGACTATGGGGTTTGGAGTCAGTGGGCAAATAGTAGGTTTGACAGCTTGATTGTCTTGGGTGGAAACTATTTCCTTGCCTCACACAAGTGAGGATGCTAGATAATCCCTTAGTACACAGTTAAACTCACAGCTTTCCAGTTTCTCACTAAAGGAAGAAACAGCCCTAATTGTAAGAAATGCTGTTAGAACAGGAGTTCCAGAACTGTGATGCTGTTCAGTTTCTTACTTACCAATTGGTTTATAAAGAAGAGATACAGTCCAGAACTGCCAGTTGTGGTGGCTATGGAGTGAAAGAGTTGGCTTTCTAAAATAGTACAGCATCATAGCAGAAATGTGTGCACACCTTTTCTGATATGAGGTTCCAGGATGAGATACACCTGAAAAAGATGTGCTCTTTGGGGATGCCATAGTCACTGCTTGATAATTGCACATGCACTTTGTCAGGATCAACAAAAATATTTCCAGAGTATTGCAGACTTAATCCGGTGTCCGAGTCAGGCATGTGCTTTAAACATATGTAAGGAAGATGTGCCACTACAACTTGGTGAGCCTAGGCAGCTTGGATTCCTTTGCTGTACTTCTGGGCTTAGTATGCCAAGTGGTCTTCTGTCATTCTGGTCGTTGTTTTCATAGAGGACTTCCAGATGGCTTTGAGTAGACAGCATGATATGGAAGGTAACTGCTGTGGGGACTGAAGCATTTCCAGTTTGTCATTGCTTTGGTTTGACTGTTTCTGAGGGGCCAAGATTGGCATCTTGGTTGGAGATTTCACACTTTTCTACTCTCCATCTTGAGCTGAAAGAATTAAGCCCCTTTTGGAACTTGATCCTGTCTCCCTCTGAATGGGAAAACAAGAACTCTCCATACTTAACTGCCTCCGCTTTTCCAGTTTCATGTGAGCTGAAATAGTTTGGAAATGTAACCTGTCTTTGCTTGGCGGAGGGTAGTTTAGAGGAGAGCAATGTTTCTTCTAATGCATGTTTTCTCTTTGCTGTTCCAGAGTAAAAAGAGAGAATTTGTGTCCACCACACCTTACAGACTCAGAAAGAGACTAGCAGGTAAAGATCAGCCTTTGCTGTCAGCTGCCACAGTCAGTGAGGCACTGTGTTCAAGGGAGAGTGTTTTCCTGTTGAGCTTCTGTCTGCGGTAGCAGTGTGACTGAAACAACCTGATTCATCCTGCAGAGAGTGTAGAAATGTCCTTAAGGAAATCCATGCAGACCTTTCCCCTACAATTGATTGCTACTAAGGTGAGGGGTGGAGGGGTTAGAAGCACCAAGTTACTGAACTTCAGTAACATGATCAAAAGAGATAAAACTTTCAGTAATCTTACCTATGCTGACATTTAGTGTGGCTGAGTTGCTTGAACTAGGCATAAAACTTTTTGAAAATGGCTGGAACATCCATGTCAAAGTATTTCCAATAACTGGTTGGCTAAACCAGGATGAATGCAGAGGAGAGTTTAGTACATGGTGTTTCATCTTCTATTTCTTTTGTGTTGAGAGACCAAGACTGAGCCAGATTTCATCTGTGCTCTTCAATCAATGCTGCTAGCAGGTATTTTACAGCAACCTGTTTGCAGAGTGTGACATAGAAGGTACTCAGCCTGCACGATTGGCATTTGGGAAAACTGACATAGAGATGTTAGGAGAAATAGGGAATTCTGTTGTCCATTTTCAGTCTCTTTTTATGGTACGATAATGTTTCTTAGTTGGTATCAAGTAAGAAGCTTTACTTAACAATACTTTGTGATCTTAGAACTGCAAAAGAACTGGCCATCTGTGTTTGCAGTTCTCTTAAGCATTGATTTTACCTTTCTGTGAAATATATTTAGGATTCATGTGCTTGTAAAACATCTAGAGAATGTGTGTGTGATGGTGCAAAATGAGTTCTGTGTAAGAAGTCATTCCTAGCTTTTAACCTTAAAATTTATGCTCTAGCTCCAGATCCTTATTTAGAAAGTGAGAGTGAGTATTCTGCTTCCTGCTCAGAGGAGGAGGATGAGGAAGAACAGAAGGAAGTCAGCACTGTTTTATCAGATCAGAAGACTCCGGCAAAAACTAAGGCTGCATCTACACCTCCTCCCAGAAACAGCCTAGCCAAAAAAATTAAGGAGCCAAAGATGGTGAGTGTGCAAAAATATACCTCTGAGCTAGCAAACATGACAGTAAGCTGTTAATGACCACACCTGACCATGGTGAAGAACTGCTAAACTCATTTTAGATCAAACCAACTGGGCTGGTTTTTCCTGTACTTCTGAGTAATCCCTGTTGGACGGGCACCATGTGAACCTGTGTGCTAATTGCGTTGACATCATCAGCAGCTTCAGAAGGGGAAGTCTAAGATTTCCATGGAGCAGGAGACCTTGTATTGAGACAGGATGAAGAAATTTATTCCTGTAGTACCAAAAGGAGCACACATTACTGTTCTAGCTTGGTGTTCAGCTTAATTGTCTTACTTCCTTCCAGCACCAGGGATCCCCACACCGTTTAAGAATTACTGTTATGTTACCTCTCTCAGAATCTCTTTTCTGGCTCTCTCTTCAGGAAGAAATCATCTGACTAGGTTAGCTTTGGCAGAATGCTGCTATAGAAGCCATTTTTGCAAATGTTTTCTGTCTTTCTATATTCACCCTTTCTCTATGTCTCATTGGTCATCTTAGGGAGAGGGGTAACTTGATAGCAGGAGGAGCGTTGCTGATCTTGCTGTCCTTTTACAGGGAAGCCTGGTGGAGGAATACTTTGAAGCTCACAGTAGTTCCAAAGTGCTCACTTCAGATCGAACGCTGCAGAAGCTGCGGAAAAGAAGATTGAATCAGGTACAGTTCATAGTGAGTCACACAAATCTGGGTTTTTGACTTCTATGATAGACAGTTCCCTCATCAACATTTCTGATGTTGTTATTTTCACTTTATTAAGTGGTCAGTGGTAATGCTGGTTTAGGTAGCAATTTAAGCAGTATGTTTTCTACTGCTGCTCTTAGCAGGGACAATGCCCAGTTGTTTGAACCTGAGACAGTAGGGAAAATGCAGGGAGAAGGCACTATCAGGTGAGCTCACAGCTGAAAGCTGCAGTTACCAGAAAAGGTCAAAGTTTGCTTTTGGGGAAGGAGAAGAGGGAGAAGCAGAATTTTAGAGACTTGCATTAAAACATCATTTTTGTCAATGAAATGGCAGGGGGAATTACAAACTGTCTTGACTATTTATGTGTACTGGAAATCAAGAGAGCTGATTTCATCTGAACATTACTGGGTCAAACCACTTGCAGAACTGGAACAGCTCTAAATGTTGTCACGTAGTTTGTTAGATGTACTTTGTTCCCTTGCGGTTTCTAGGAGACAGGAATAGTCGATGGTGGTAACTGAATTACAAATCAAGCAGTTGTACCCTACAAGGACTGGTCTCAGGGAATTGTGTAGAATACCTGGAGCTCTTGTGTCTGTGACTGCTTTTTGTATCCATTTGTGTTTTAAAAGATGGCATATATGCAGACTGCCTGATGCCTGCTGTTGTCTGGAATTGCTGCCCAGAGTAACATCTGGATTCTTAACAAGTTCCTTCATAACAGCTGTGGAAGGAAATCACAGCTCACGGTGTTAAAACTACTGCTGGCTTCAAAGTAGTTGAAGGTTTAGCATTTCTGTCTCTCAGTACTTTGTTTGTCTGATACATTGCAGCTGCCTTTGCAGTGTGAACTGTCTTTTACTGGAAGGGAGTGGGAAGCAAAGCTGTTAAAATTGAAGAGGAGGAGAGGCCAGTCTATACTTGATGCTGGCTGTCACGCTGATGTTTAAACATCAGCATCACAGCGTATCTTCAAAGCTGAATTAATCCGTTGATTCTTGATGCTTTTCTACATTGAGCTATCAGCTACAAATTATATCCTTTCTGCTGTATTTTATTTTAAGATGGTGGGCATTTTGAGCTTTCTCTTGTAGTGACAAATACCTGAACCCTTGCTAAGCATATTGATTGGAGCCTTTTTTCCCATGAGCAGGGATGTGATGTTGTATCTTGTTGGTGCAGTGCTTGGTGCTGTGTAAGCTCCGTGTGTATCTGTTTTTCCTGTACTGGTTTTCCCATACTTGGTTGGAAGAGAAAAATACACAGTGTGTCATCTGTTCTAGTCCTAGTCTAGCTGCCATTTACCATAATAAGGTTACTTAATCTATGCTTTGTGTCTCCAGTAGCAAAACTGTGCTTAGAGGGGTCTTAAGGGGGAGGAAAAAACCTAACCACAAACTGAGTGCACTGACAATGAAAACTATTCCCTCTAGATAGGGAGCATGCTAGAGGGTGTTTTAAGGACTTCAGTTGTATCTCTTGCTTCTCCTCAACTTTGAATGACTGTCATCTCTTTCTCAACACAGCAAACACTGCATGATCTTTTGAAGAATGCTCCCCTTGCCTATGCTGCTGAAATTAGAGACCTTAACCAGCAACATGAATCCTTGTTTTCCAAGTGGATGCTGCAATTACAGTAAGTATCCAAGGAGAATCACTGAAGAAGCTTAGTTAAAAGGCGCTGCCACTAAACTTACCGTCATGTCAGTAACATCCTGTGGATTAACTAAGGAGAAAATTGTTTTTGATTGCTTAAATCAAAGTGACATTAATTTAATTCAGTGGTTCCTGTAGACCAAATCCTATCTGATTAACTCCTTGAACCAAATGTCTGAAGTGCAGTGAAGTTGCATTCTACCTGGTTAGTTTGCCTGTGCCTCTCTAAACCAAGCTAGAGGGCATTCACAAACAGGGAACATGAATAGTGAGAGAACAGGGAAAATTAATTATGAGAAAAGTGCTCTTTGTGAGGAATCATTTTTGTTTACACCAGTGAGTTAGTAGTGAGTAGCCCACCCTCACCATCTTCAGTCTGTGGCTATCTCCAGTGGTGTAGTGGTTTACTTTTAGTGCCCATGGTGCCTAATGATCTGGGCATGAAGAAACCCTAATGCTTTTGGAAACACTGGCAGTATAAATTTTATTTGGCTTTGTGTGTATCTTCATGAGAAGGAGAAGGGTGAATATTCAGGAAAGCAAATGGAACTATAGAGACCCTGTGAGATTCTGAAGCACCTTAAAAGAAGGCAGACCACCACCCCTGAGGCTGGAGCCAATACTGGTGATGAGAAAGCCCCTTGGAAGCTTTTACAAGGAAGTGGATGATAAGGAAATTTGTGGTCCATGGGGAGGACAGAGAGTATGAAGAAGACACCAGCTTTGAAAGTTGGAGAGCTGCAAGAGGAAGAGTTCTGTTACTTGGTGATCTGGGCAAATGGTTTGAGATGTATGTGGCAGGGCAGAAACAAATCCCTTGATGACAATGAAGGCAGCAACAGCTGTTGAACACCTTACCTTTGCCCAGTGCTATTTGAGTAACCTGATACTCTTCTTTCTGATCAAGATAATGCTTTACCTGCTTCTCAAACCTAAACAAAGCATTGCGATTCCTGTGGTAACCCACTCCTGAAAGGAAAGAAGTGCTTAAGATAAAAAAATGCTTATTGGTTGAAAGCACATGAAATGAGCTTTTCAAGAAAACTGAGTTTCCAAAGCTACTCATTAAAAAATGGGTGCTCATCAGACAATATTAGTTCCTGGGAACAGACAGTGTTTCTAGTAAGGTGGAGAGGGGTTTAGGTGCAGTTGATCAGGGCTAAGGCCTAATGAGCATTTCCCGTATCATAGTGCAGCTTGAAAGAGGGTGAGGGATGGGACTAAAGTTAGCTTTTCTGGGTCTCTGCAATTCCATACCAAGCTGTCTTTATGCTTTCCTGCCTCTTTTTCTGTGGAACAATTAGGATAAGAAATATACATGAGTATAGAGTAATTTTGCTTTGAAATTGTGCCTGAGGATCAGAGTGGAAAACCAGTATAAAGGTTTGCTTTTTTTCCTTGCAATTACTGTGACCTGTAGTAAACATGTAATAAAATTACTGGTGAGGGGATGCATGTGAGTATTGATTACAATTTCTTACCTGAAGTTGTAGATCTAGCATTCTGTTCTTAGTCAATAGCATTTTCTTCCATCGATATTTTGCTAAGTTTGTGAGCCTTTAGGCTGCTAAAATGATTCTTTTGCTAGGATGCACATGTCAGGTTTCAGATTCCTTGTAGCTAACCTTATTTATCAGCTGTAAGCTTAAGGTAAGCCTGGAGATGATAAAACGTGAAATTTTTAAAACCAAGATTGCAATGGATCATTTTGCTTAATGAATGTATGGACCTGAAACCAGACTTGCACTTTTTTGATCCAGTGTATTTGCTCACTTTTCTGCAGCTTGGGTTTCAATATTGTGCTTTATGGACTGGGCTCAAAGCGTGATCTGTTGGAGAAGTTTCGTACCTCTTCTCTCCAGGATTCTGTTCACCTGGTGGTTAATGGATACTTCCCCAGCATCACTGTAAGATCTGTAAGTGTGGGAAAAGCTTGTGGGTTTATGTAATCATCCTGTGTTATGGATACCTCTAGAGTCTTTCAATGTAAAATGTTAAGAAAACCTGCTGCACCTTATAGCAACAGACTGTGAATGAAGAGCAGTTCCTCTCTCTTCTAATACTTTGAAGAAATTATCCCATACATTTTCCAAGGAATTGCAGTAATTTCTGTCATTAATATTCATCACTCCAAAGCCTTGTTTTATGTCACTGTTTTGAAAGGGGGTATAATTTTTTTATGTTCACTGATTTAGGGATTTTATGGTAGTAATCAGATTATCTCTCCCAAGGCAGCCAAGGGCTCAGTTTCAGATTTTCTGCACTTCAGGGCCCTTCATAAGAAACTCCTGTTTTCTTTTTCAGATTCTCAACTCCATCACAGAGGAGGTTTTGGACCATATAGGGACCTTCCGCAGCCCCCTTGACCAACTTGAATTCATTACCAAAAGGTTTAAAGAAGGTAAAATTACTACCTTTATGCATAAAAATGTTAGTCTACTTACTGTTAAGAGAGCCTGGACATTTTCTTCCCCCATAATTTTTATACAGGCAGTTACAGTTTCTTAGTGCATTGCAGCTAGTATACTTTCTTGCTTTTAATTTATGCCACATATATGAAAACATGCATGCACTAGGAGTATATCTGTACATACATGTGTAACAACCCCATGTAAGCTGTTACCTCAGTCAGTGTTTTACAGCAGGACAGCAGTGTCAAACAAGCAGGTTAGAATTGGTTTCAAAAGCAAAATTAAACAGGTATTGCCTCACAAAATGCTTGCTGAATGGTTCCTGAATGTCTGTCTTACTGCTTGTATATTCATACACAAATAGCCATGGAATCTTAATTGTGCATGGCATTGGTGTTCCAGTGTTTACATTCTGTTTTTCATCATTACCTTATGAGTATTTCTGGTGGGCCTAAGTGAAAAAGGCAGGGTAAACAGCAGTTCCCACCCGAATGTACATAAGTCAGTCTTGCAGTCTGCTATAGCTGATCTGACTGGTTTCCTTTGGCAGGAAAGTATGTATGGATTTGCACAAAAACTCGTTACAGTTCTAGAATTGTTTCTGGATTCAGGAAATGGTCGCTTATTGGAATAAATCAGCCGAGACTCCATTTTCTTTGTGCAGGAAAAGCCAAATCTTTATTGTATAGGTCATATTTTATAAGATTATCAGAAGGCACTGTGTCAGATCTTACTGGTGGGCAGTATATTCACACTTAGTTAATTGGTTAGTACACAGTATTTTGCATATCTGTCAAACTTCTGTATTTTTAGTTAGTTTACATACTTTTTCTACTGATTCTCATGAGACAAATCTTATTGTTTATGCAGGTGCTAGTTGTTTTTCACCCAAGAACACGTTTTTGTGTTAATGAGCTCTCATACCAGGATTGTTTTTGCATGGGCACTTGCAGATTACTTAGCTGCGCTTAGAAGAAATGACAGGCTAGCTATTAATTTAACAGAGCATTTTTACTGTGAGGAGGAGCTTAAAGATCCTAGCAATGTAAATCAAAAGCAGCTGAATAAACTGTGCTTAGACTGCTATTCTAAAATATATTTCAATGACCTTCAATTGCAAAACAAACACATCTAAAGTGGTAATTCCTGGTAAAGCTGTGAGCAAGTTGAAAGTGGATTATAACAGAAAAGCTTAAACTGAAAAAAACCAGCCTTGTAGCTGTGATGACAGTGAATTGAGAAAAAACATTTTAGGTGCTCAGAAACACCCAGTATAGCTTCAAACTGTTGTACAAGGAAAGCGATATTGGAATGATGTATATGGAGAGTGGTGGAATAGACTTGTGCTACTCTGCACTGGGAATGGGAAACCAGGTTGTGTGCAGTTTCTTTGATTGGTTCTCTGCTGTTTTTTCTGACCTTGCAGATTCATCTTTAGAGCTCTATGTCCTCATTCATAACCTGGACAGTCAGATGTTGAGAGGAGAAAGAAGTCAGCAGATCCTTGCACAGTTATCCTCTCTGCCTAGCATTTACCTCATTGCCTCTATCGATCACATCAATGCTCCTCTCAGTGAGTTCCCCTGGGCCTGATCTAGCCAAGACAAGGATCTGTGTTCTGCTTTGGGGCTGCTAAACATGTTTCATAAGCTCATGTATTGCTTACTGTGTATTACTATTACTTAGTATGTATTACTGTTGATGTGTAGAACAGATCTGTTGATGTACGTATAGTCCTGATTGGGAATGTGGCTGTGCTGAACCAAACTGTATAAAGATACCAAGAAATACCACTAAGCATAATATACAAATAGAATCTAAGCTTTTGGCACTGTTTGATTTTAGAAACTTACTGAACTGGAGATTGGATGTTATGTCTGTCATTGCCTCTGAACAATTTTATCAGTCAGTGTTGTGGGCAGAATGGGAGCTTCAGACAAAGTCTGTTAGAGAAGCCCTCCTGTTGAGCCAGGAGGTGCAGAAAGGACCCCCTTCCTTTCTAAACTCCTTCTCAGACAGGGTCTAGGTGTGGCTGGACCTAATCATAGCCCCAGGCTTAATTGATGGTTTATATTAAAGTGTAATTGAACTTCTGTCTCACAAAATTAAGGATGGCAAAGCAAATATACTTAAATAAATTACTTATATTGATTACTATTATGATTAGACTAAAAGATCCTAATCAGAATTATTTACTACACAGCACAGGTAGCTGTAACTATTAGTATAGTTGACTCTTTTTAAAGCAATATTGAAGCAGTTATATTAAAGCTAGCAAAAACCATACAAGTAGAGATTGATGTTACTCACCCATACCAACAACCATGGGCAGATTTCTTTAGCTCAGCCTGGAGGAGTAACCTTGAGGGGTATCCCCACTCGAGGGAGGAATCTCCTCACACTCTGAGAAGGGTCTTGTTTCAGCTATTTTACCCCCTCTCTAGACAGAGCTTCCAGCTACAGCCAGAAATTGTTTGCACACTCCTGACTCTGGAAAGATTTATAATGTATCTATGGAAAAGGGATGCCTGCAAATGTCTTGTTGCAGAGAATTTATCTTACTGGAACTGCAGTTATCAGGGTGTATGTAATGTGAATTTCTCAAGCATATATTGTTTCCTCAATCCTACAGCAGCACTACATGCATTTTAATATTGCTTGTTTAACACCTTAGAAAACATTTATCTCCCAGTTTGGTCTGCTCTTTCTTTTTGCTCTGCGTAGTGTGGGATCAGGCAAAGCTGAGCCTCTATAACTGGCTTTGGTATGAAACAACCACATTCAATCCTTATGTGGAAGAAACATCTTACGAGAACTCGCTTTTAGTACAACAGTCTGGATCTTTGGCTTTCAGCTCCCTAATGCATGTCCTGCATAGCCTCACTCTCAATGCCAGGTAAGACACTGTTACACTTCACAGTAGCACTTGCCAAGGACCCAGTCCTTAGAATCTGTGTTTTCTGATAATAGTGTTCCAAACAAAGATGGTAGGACCTGGGTTCCAGTTGCTTGGTTACTTTAAATGAGCAGCATTTGGGTAGCAAGCCTTGTCCAGTGATGAGATTCACAACCAGGTCTTTGTGCATAAGGCAAAATTAGTTAATATTTTCTAATGGTAGGAGTTTTGGGCTGTTTTTTAGTTATTATTACTTTGATTTTTCCCTTTCCTCCTTTCACTTAGAGGGATATTCAGACTGCTTGCTCAGCACCAGCTGGAGAAAAAGGACAATCCATCTTATCCAGGTAAGTACCCACCTTTTCTCATTTGTTTGGGGTGTTGCTGTTCACAGCAACCCTGGGTTTTGTTATGCAGGTTACATCTCCAGCAACAGAGGTGCTTGAACAGTTGGCTCAGTGAGGCTCACTGTCTTTCTAGTGACGTTGTGTCTGACTCAGACAGAAAATCAATAGACTGGCTGGTTCTGAAGGACTGCCTTTTACATGCCTAGACATGACTGAGACCATTGGTGGGGGACTGTGGAGTAAAAAAAATTAAAATGAAGACTGAATTTGTATAACTTGCACTTAAATGTCCTACATAAATGACTTCTGATGTACCCCTGCTTTCTAGGATACATGTGGAATCTTCTGTCACTGTCTGTAATAGGTGTTGCAGTGGATATGAATAACATTTTAATGGTAAAGAAAGCAAGATAGAGGAGTTGGAAATTAAGAGAGATTAACGATTCTAGAAAGTGCATTTAAAGTGCTGTTAAAATTCCAGTAGGCAGCAGGGTGACTCGAATGTTAATTCAGCTGTTTTCCATTAATTACTGAAGTATTACCTTGGCTGTATACTTGCAAGAGGTGATGATAATACTGTAGCCACTCTGGTCTAAGCCAAAGACTTTCAAGTGGCTAATATGTGGTGTTAGACCTGGAAAAATCTGACGATCTTACTACTTCAGTTTCTTGTTCTTGCCTTTTTCTGTCTCCAGGGCTGTCTTTCCAAGACTTTTACCAGCAGTGTCGGGAGGCTTTCCTTGTGAACAGTGACTTGACACTCAGGGCACAGCTGACAGAATTCAGGGACCACAAGCTCATTCGGACCAAGCGGGTGAGTCCAGGGAAGAATTCTATTCATCCACGTCGAATAAAATGGATGCTTACTTGCTGTATTGTTTTAAGCACCTAGGAACTGGCAAGGGGCTGAAATTCCGTAACTGCAGCTCTTTCCATGCCTCCAGTTTGTCAACACACTTTACACAGATAGAGGACTATAGAAACGCAGTGTGCTTTGGTTATTCAGCAAGCTACATGTCTTCTTTTTGAAGACTGTGAGAAGTAGCAGACTACAGAGCCTGCCAGTCTGCTTCCAATAGTATTACCTGTATTTCTATAAGTAAACAATACAGTCTTGTCATAATAATGAGGCAGTATAGCAGTACAAGATATAGGAACACAGTGTTGAGGAGCTTTTTAGTGTCAGACAAGCATAACCCACCAGAAGATTTCTCATTTAGTGACTTTTCTCAGTATTTGTGCATTTCCTGTGTTGGTCCAGTGAAATATTCCAGGTTTTCAGTAATGTAGTTGTTCAGAATGCTGTCCAGCTCTAATCCAGACTGCAGATAAATGCTAGCATTGCAGTGCTGTCTAGTGGCTTGCCTGGCATTGTACACAGGTGTTAACAATGTCTGTGCATGTCTGTTCTCAGGGAGCTGATGGTGTGGAATACTTACTAATTCCTGTCGATGACAGTACCTTGACCGACTTCTTAGAGAAAGAGGATGAAGATGTGTAACATCTGTGTCTACAGCAACTGCTCTCAATGGCTGCTGGAGAGGGGCCTGTGCTCAGATCTCTCTTTCTCCAACCTCACAGCTGCTGCACTGATAAGTAATAATTCTAATGAATCTTGCTCATTGTTCAACTACTTCAGGTAGCTTGGAATGATGACTTCTGTCAGAAGCAAGGCCTCTCTTGTGCTCTAGTTGGATTTGTCTGCTTTGTCTCTTAGCTCAGACAACACCTTCTTCCTATCTGTGCAGCCAACCTCACAGCCACAAACTGTGAGATTGTGCCTTCTGCTCTCTACCTCAGTAGACATGAGGGTTTTATTAGAGCAATTTACTTGGGAAGTGCAAATCACAAGATGGTCAAGAGCTTTAGTTTGTACTAGTGGTGCAACTTTTCTCAACTGAGTGCTATCCAGTACTCCTCTACCATTTAGACAAAACTAGCTTCCCGTGTATGAAGACAAGATTCATAATGCTACAAGACCTGTCTTGAGGAAAGGAGAATATGAGTGGGTTTGGGATGCTGCAGGTAACTTAGTAAATTCTGGCAATAAAACCGAAGGACTTGTCCCAAACCCACATCTTTTTATAAGATCTAGATAATCAAAATGATGATGGACTCATGCCATTGCCTGCTACTTTCCAAGGTGCAATCCAGGAATATGAAGAGGCTATGAAGCTTTTTTGTTTATTTTTTTAAAGCTTAATTGTATATTTATATTTTTTACATCAGGAGTGTCCACTGATCCTGGAGGAGGCCTTAAATGCCACTTAGAAGCTCTCTCTTTTTTTAAGCTCTTAGAGATTGGGACACTGCTGAAGTTTGACATCTTTTCTTCAATTCTTTTTTTCTCAGTTATGTGGGAGGAAGCTCTATAGTTCCATCATCTATAGTCTGCTAACCAGACTTCAGGGACTCTCTATGCCTAATATTTGGTAGCTGTGTTACAGCTCAGTGTTGTAATAGTTCAACTCAATCAAATAAAGTACTTTATTCATTTTCATTAGTTTGTCTTGTCTTTCACAATCTTTTTATGTTACAGGAAGATAGAGATCCTTGTGGCAGTTGTGCAAAAGCCTCATTTTCATTATTATGTCAAATATCCGTATAGATTTCAAACTACTTAGTAGAAATATTTCATATTGTTTCTTACATCAAAATCAAGAATCGTTAGCCTGCCTTTTAATACCAATATATAGCTTTTGAAGAGAACCAAAACATCCCATGGTGCAACAGTACCTTACCTGCCCCTCACTGACAGAAGCAACAGGGATGTACGGCCTGACTTTTGTATTAGAAATCTAGAGCATCTACTTACCCCACTGTCAACTGGATTCTTCATATAGGTCCTTTGCCTTTACTTGGGAAAGAAGAAATTGCTTCTCACTTCTCAGCATACTCAGGTGCCTTCATGGTATTGGTAAGAATGATGACCTTTATAGAGCCTAGGTAGCTTCACATAAACCAGTCATCTCTTTCCACTTAAACACATTTAAGTGGAACAAGACTTGTAATTGTTAGATGGAGATATTGCTTGATGAGCTGCTTGATAGAGCTGACATCTTTACAAATTTGTAATGAAATATTTACCATCTAGAGATGGTAGGGTATACAACTGTGAGATTACAGAAAAAACTAACTTGAAAAATTGAAGTCATTATCAGGGGGGAAAATACTACTTGTTCAGTTTTAGTAATCCTGTAATTAAAAGCCACAGTTAGAGAAACTGTTTTTAAAAGAAAATACCAAAAGCACGTGAATTTACAGCTTTGTTAAGGAATTGAGTTTCAACCTTACAAAGCTTTTTTTTTAAATTGAGAGTCTCTTTTTTGAAAAGCTTTAAAGCTGCATTAGTGCTAGATTGTGCAATTGAATACTAGTACCAACAACTTGCTTTGTGTTCTGTATTTATTTGCATCTTAGTGGTGCTTAGTACAACTGTTAATGCAAACAGCTGATCTCCATTCTTTCATTAACTACTATTTTTAAAATTTATTAGGTAAAATATTGTGACTTGCACTGACATGACTTGACATAATTGTAGTAGGGTAGAACTGCTGCATAAGCTTAAGTCTGGAGGTAAGTCAGGTTTTATATCTTTTACCCAAACCAATCCTTGAGTATCATGGTTATCAACTGTGTCTAATAACATTAAGCAGTAACAGTAAATTTGTTCAAGTACAGTCCAGTAATTGAGTAAACGAGCTTTTTGGTATTCTGAAACAAACATTTATTTTTCTGACATGACAAAATATACTCCAGACTTTGAGGGACCATATAATACAATCATTCTGTACTGGACCAATTGAAAGCACCTTCATTAAGCTCTGCAATTGGATAGGTCTGTGCAAGATAACACTACTGACTGAATTTTCTCTCCAGTCTTTTCTCCCTATGCCACCTGGAGAGGATCTCTGTCTTTCTCAGAAACAACGATGTTGATTTTGTTCTGTAGGTGGACGGCAAGTGAGTCACGCAGCTCTGACAGGAAGCCTCGCTCAGTATTACTGTGCTCACACAGAATAACACTTATCCCATTGGCAACTGCATCCAGCACATCATGGTGGGACATCTCTCCTGCCATTTTGAGAAAGGAATGTCATGGAGATCACAAATGGTACAGTTCAGGTAATCAGGTCTCTGCAACGTATGGAGCATCTCAGCTGAAAGCTGTGGTGATGTAATGGAATATAGGCTGTTAAGTGGAAATGGTAGGAACGTGGAACACTCCTGCTCCAGGGTCCTTTGAAAGACTCAGCTGATATCCCTGTATGCAGCTGAGTCAAACCACAGAAATTCCTTCCCATCTTTGAATAGCTGTAAATTCTGCCAATTTGGGCAGAAAATAACAATGCTCAGAGTGGTCTGGAAGAGGATAGAGGAAAGCAGCTGGGAAGCCTGAGGGTCAACTCTGCAGGGCTACATATAAGGGGGAGAAGGGACAGCGATTCCTACAGAATGCAAGGCAGCCTTCACATTGTTGAGCAAGAGGGATAGCTGTCCTGCTGCTGGAAGAGAGAATAATGGACTAAGTGTCCCTTTGGTTAGACACACTATGAAAGTTTGCGTTAGGGAATGTTCTGTAGGGAATAGAGGAAATATATGTTGCCAAAGGCGAAACATACTGAAAGTTGCAACTCGCTGCCATCAGCACTGATTTTGTGTTGAAATAAATGCTGTAAAGCAATGTTTTAATTCAAGTATCTTTCACTGTGCCACACTGCCATTTGATCCAC
>VXAX01003481.1:861151-1002631 GCA_013399835.1 Leptocoma aspasia | reverse complement strand
GCGGGCGGGCGGTGCCGCCGGGCAGGGGCTCGCCGGCGGGGCCCCCCTGTTCTGTGCTCGGCATTTCGGTGGCGGTACCTCGGGCAGGGAGGGAGCTCCGGCTGCCGTGGGTGAAGGGGAGCCGGGGGCGGGTGGGTTGAGGTGGGGACACGGGGCCGGGGCTTCACCGGGAGGGCGGGTGTATAGAGGAGCTATTACCGCGTAAACCTCTCGGCTTCTACGCAGCCGCGGTTTTATTGCCGGCATTCTAAACACTTTATTTGGAAGTATTACAAAGATTTTAAAAGTCTGATCCTGTGCTTAGGTGCAGGTACCTGTCTGTTGCAGGCACTCACAGCTGGCACGAGTTGGCCCCAAATCACACTTCTGTTAGGTACCGGCATGTGGCTTTTACCTGTGAATTTCTGACATCTCCTATTCTGCCAACTGCCATGATATTTGCAAAAACTGATTGCTTAGTATAAATTTTTATCCTAGGAAAGAGTGTTTTTTGCCTTCTTTCCCGTTCTCTAAGTGGTCTTTTTCTAGTAATTTTTCATTCTTTATATGCTGTGTAGTTGCTTAATGCAAAAATTCAGCCACAGAGTCACTGGAATGGCACTGTGGAACCATGTGGTGTAAGTGCATGTAACCAACAAATATTTTAGAATCAAAAACAAATAGGGGTTGGCAGAAAAAAACTGAACAAATTTCTTATGTTTGCAGGAAATTGCTGTATAGAGGGCTACCTCAGCTTTTTGATAAGCAGGCATGGTAAGAATAAAAGCACAGTTTATATGTTTTCTGAAATTATTATCTCTTGGAAAGCTAGTAACTGCTCTCCGTCTCAAAGGATTACATGGTTTACTCTGATGCTGTGAGGAATTAGTCATGAAAAGTTTAGGGTTTTCATTTCAAAATTGCAAAAAGATACTGTGAAAAGGAAAACAGGTTGATTTACATCAGTCTAAAACATAATTATGCTTGCACTTTAGAGATCCAGATTTTAATGCTACTTTGGCATGTATTTGTTAATCTAGTTTGGTTTCTTTTGCCACAGAAGCATTAGTCTAGTTGCAAGAAGGTATCTCTGCTTCAGTGTATGTAAACCTCTGCACTCTCAGGCTTTTAAAAGTTTAGCAATTTGAGAAATAGAGATAAGACTATATATGTCTTAAACTGATCATACACCTTTTGTAGCATCTTCATGGACATTGTGGACAGCTGTCTCCTTTACTTTGTATACTTTTGGAGCATTATGCCAGTATCAACGTGATGCTGATTTTCGTTAGTTTTGCTGTACAGTTATCTCCACAGTAATTGTTTTTGCATAGTTCAGCACTTTCCATAGAAGCACTGTGATATATTTGGCCTGTAGAGATAAATTTGCTTAGGTCACTGGGTAACTGATTTTAAATTTTATAAAGGTAACTTATACATTCTTAAGAAAAGTAAGTTAATTTGTAGATTTACTTGTCTGTGAAGGCACATTATATATGCTGCCATTCAGAACTAGCCTTATCAATCAAAAGGCTGCAGGCATCAGTTGCTCCTCTAGTTGTAAAGCAGCGAGGTGTGTGCGCCATCCAAAATAGATATAACCTTGATTCTTCACCTTTACATTCAAGTGACTGAGTAGGTCCTGTTTGCAAATGAATAATGTATTTCTGGAGTGTAACAGCATGCAACAGCTACTGCATTATCATGGCAAACTTGCTTTGTCCTGAAACGAAATGAAACTGAGTGCTTTCTGGTGATTTTACCGGAAATGCTGTTTGTGACAGTAGCCTTGCTTATGGCCAAATGTTGAAACAGTGGTTATATGCAGTGCAAACTTGCTTATGTTTCTGATGGGGCTGGGAAATAAAACAGAGTCTGTTAGTATTTTATTGCTGATTTAATTATTGTTTTCTGCCTTTTGCTCAGGCTGTCACGCTGCATACTGATGTGGGAGATATTAAAATTGAACTATTCTGTGAGCGTACTCCAAAGACCTGTGAAGTAAGTCAAGTACCAGGAGCAGGATTGCCTAGTGGTGAAACAAAGCAGTAGAAATAGGGAAGACTGTGGAGGAGGTGAAGTGGCTTTTCCAATTTCACCTTTTCACGTAATGGAATACCAATATTTTAAGCTGGTGCAGTGTCTGTTCCACTCATGGAACTTGTGTACTCTGTCATGCTGCCTAGAGTTTGATGACTGTTTCTCACTTGATAAGGTTTATTTAAGGGGTGCTTCTCTTGAAGTTCCAGCATCTCCCAAAGTGTTCTTAGCCTTTAAGGGGAAACACAGCACCTAGTGTGGGATACCCAAATTTCCATGGGTTTACTCATACCCTCACAGACTTGATTTTAGTTTAAGAATGAGACTCACAGTTTGTCAGGGACCCTAATTTTGAATTTTTGCAATAAACTGAAATTGAAATAAATTTCATTTATTTTAATGAAAAAGCTGAGGCATGAAGTTATTGATTACAAAATTACATGTGCAAAATAAAATTGTTGAATGGGAATGATACTTGAGAGCATGTCTTAGGCTTCTTGTTTGTTCCTCAAGTCAGACAATCTTTCACTGAAAGCTTTTTATTCTTTGTGTGTGTGATACTATCAAAGGAGTTTATTAGCTATGATTTGTTTATGACTACTATACAGCAATACTTTGTGGAATTCGCATGGTCACAAAGCAAAGCAGAGATAAAAGCATTGGTCTTGCCAATGCTGTCATTTTAGTAAGATAATACTATTTTTCAGTTGTTTGTTAATATGGTTTGTTTGATTTTTGTAGAATTTCCTGGCTCTTTGTGCTAGTAACTACTACAATGGATGCGTATTTCACCGAAATATAAAGGGCTTCATGGTTCAGACAGGGGATCCATTAGGTAAATTCTTCTGTCTGGGTCTTTCTATGGAAAAAAAAGTACATAAAAATAAAATGTAAGGAAATAAAAAGGAATTGTAGGTATTAAAACCAAAATGTAAGTAAAGTAAAAATATAAGAGTTATTGTATTGTTGATAAGAGGTTTTTATGATGAGATTATTTTTTGTGCTGGGTTTACAGAAGTGTAGATGTTACCCCAGTTTTAAGTAATCATGCATTCTACAAACTTGAGTTTTACCAGCTGTTTCCACTAAATATGATGGTTCTGTTGACTTAAGTAGAAGCAGCTGCTACTGTGTTTTGTGTGGTTTCTGCCTGAAAGGCTCAGTCTGAAGCATTTGGGGAAAATGTCCCAGACGGTGTCAGCTGTTTGGGAGAAAAGCTGATTCAGTAGTGTCTGTTCATACTCATAGTGAATTTAATTTGAGGATATGTCAGTGTTTTGTTCTGCTTCTTAATAGGTTCCTTACATAGAGTTATGTCTTGGTGCAGTGTAAAGAACCTGCCTCAAACTAATTGCAGGCTGTCTAGGGTCTTTGTTGTAAAACGTTGTAACAGAACATTTTTTTTCTGGATTTTTCAGTCTGAAAATCCAGTAATTTCTACTGTGGTACTTCTTTGTCAGGCACTGGGAAAGGAGGTAACAGCATCTGGGGCAAGAAGTTTGAAGATGAATTCAGTGAATATCTAAAGGTATTTCGGTGCTCTCAATATGCACTTTTCATCTGAATTTTCTCTACAAAAATTTTCTCTTGGTTGGAGAACAATAGCTTATTATTAAAATAGAAACAGGCATTTGTGTGTTTGGCAAGTAAGGTTTGAGGGTTTTCATCTTAGAAAACAGAAGTAAAAATAATTTCTGACAGCGTTTTTCATGCACTGAAGTTATTTTTCACTGTAAGAGCCATTTTGACGAGCTAATTACTGATTGTGATAGAATATATTAGCAACCAAGATTTGTTCTTAATAATGGTATTGAGGAAGAGCTGTAAGTCATAGAACATTTTGTACAGGTTAGTTCTGGTTTCACAGACGTGTATTCATGCTGAGGTTTTTCCCTTTGTTCAGCACAGTGTCCGTGGGGTAGTTTCCATGGCAAACAATGGTCCCAACACCAATGGATCACAGTTCTTCATCACTTATGGCAAACAGCCACACCTGGACATGAAGTACACGGTGTTTGGAAAGTAAGTGATTTAACTGCATACCTCTGTCAGAGTGTGTGAGGGATCTGAGTATTTCAGGGCACATGCAAATGCTTGAACTTCTCAGTCTGTCATGGATGCTTAATATTTCCTTTTAAAATACATTATTTGCCACATAAATGTTTTGGTTGTCTTATTTTGTATCATTTGCTTGCGAAGTCTTTGCCTTGTGACACTTAACTGTAAACTGTTTTGAGATACCTCAACTGTGAAATTTAAATCATTATTAGAAGGCAATTTCCAGCACTCCTGTTTTTCTTGCAGAGTTATTGATGGCTTGGAGACCCTGGATGAGCTGGAGAAGCTGCCTGTGAATGAGAAAACCTATCGACCTCTTAATGATGTTCACATTAAAGACATTACAATTCATGCCAACCCTTTTGCTCTGTAGCCACAGAATGCCTCAATACATTCTTCAGAGACTGGTCAGATAATTCCCAATTATGGGGTTTAAAGAGCCATCAAAAAGGCTTACTTCAGCTGGATCATATCTTTGCTCATTGAATGCAGAATTTTCAGGAGCTTTGACATTGTTTGGGAGTTGTCACAGAGAAGTCTTGTGCTTCAGAAGCCAGGCTTTCCAGAGTATCTTCCAGCATTTTGATTTTTAAATGTTGTTTTTTATACTTGTAAAATAAAAAAAACTTTATTTTTTTTCCTAATCTTTGGTTTTTTGTGTTATCTTTCTGAGTGGTTATGTTAAAGCAATGTCCTTTGCTGTAATTTCATGCTATCAGTTTTGTGAAACTTTCTCATGAAATGTTACCTTCCTTACTCAGTTTTCTTAAAAGAGTAAAGTAAGATATGCAATTTTTTTCCCTAGGTGAGAGCAGTGTCATAAATAGATGAAACCTTTCCCTCCCAGAAGATTAAAGAACATATTTAGAGGAATGTTTACTCTTGTGCTGCTGTGTTGGAATGATAACCTCTTCAGCCTTCCCAAAAGGTAGATGGGAGTAATTTCTTCTGCTTCTGACACAACACTGTTACTATGAAAGAGTAAGTATTTCTGTCCTTACAGAGCTATTGATTGAAACTAGGTAACATGGATTTACTGTACCTTGTTTTTCATCACTTTTTTGTACAAAGGCTAGGGGGTAAACAAAACAAAGAGCACTGTCAAAAAGGCTGTGGTCACATGATGTTGAACAGCTAAGAGAGCCATTTTGGATTTCTTCCCCCTGTCCTCTTTCCACTCAGTGAGCATCCCTTAGCAAAGCCCATTCTTATATATACACACTTCGTAATCCTTGGGAGGCTCAAGGTCCAGCTGACTTGTAGTCAGCTTAAGGCCATTATTTTCCATTTTGAGACTTGGCCTCTGAAAATAATGAGAGCTCATTTGCAAGAGAAAGGCAAAGGTATGCCAGGTACAGATTACAGACGTGGTAATGAGAAGAGTTAATCAATACCTGCTCGAGGGGACAAAATTTCTATATTTTTCATGGAATGCTGCTTTAAGCTCCCAGCCCTTGTTCCAGACTTAACATATTTTAGTGTAATACTTCAGTCAGGTAAAGGATTTTATTCTTTTAGCTCCGTGCTTGTCTGTTCCTTATAACCAGCAGCAGTAGCAAGTAAACAGAAGCGTGCAATGGCACACTTGACAGACACTATTGCCATGCAGAAGAAGAACATACTGGGAAGTTTCCTACAGTGCAAAGGAACTGTAAATAATTAAAAATTTAAAATTGCACTGAACTGGAAACAATTTCAGGTTTTTTTTTTTCCTCCACAAAAAGAAGGCTATTACATAGAATATGTGAAATACGGCAGCACCAAATATTTTGCTCTCTGGAGGATGCACATTAAATGTAGAGACTTTTTTTTTTTAATCTAATGTTGTGTATTGAAAGGACAGTCATCCTATTGGGACAAAATTACAAACAAACTTTTCAAAATTGTATTCCGTCTGTTTTCTTGGACTTGGTCTAAGCTGGAGAGCAGTGGGCAAGAAGAAAATAATAGTGCATGATCCTTGAACAGTGACAAACTCGTACATACGGTCAGCTATTCCAGAGGCCCGCTAACCATGTCCAGGGCGGTACAGAGACCATTGCCAGCCTGCTCAGCCGGGTGAGAAATGAGCATTTCGCAACCCGCAGCGCCCGGCCGCCCCCCCACCATCCCCCTCAGGCCGCCATGTTCTCTGCTGCGCCTTCTCGGGCGGGCAGAAAATGGCCTCGGCCGCTGTGGCGGGGCCCGAGCCCTTCCCGGAGCCCCTGCTCGGGCCGAGCGCGGAGCCTTTCGCCGGGACAGGGATTCGGGGATTCGGGGCCCGCGGGGATTCGGGGCTGGCCCCGCATCCCCCTCGCTCCGCCCGCCCGGGGCGTCCCGGTGCCGGCAGCGGCCGCCGCGCTCCGGCCTGAGGCGCTTGGGGGGGAAAAGGGGAGTGAAAGACGGGTAGGTAGTGAGTTAGTTCGCTTTTCCTCAGAGGGCAAACGAACTGGGAGATAACCCGAGTTTTATTGTCTCCCACAGAAAACACCGAAATCTTGAAAAGCCCACTGGGCAATATTTGCCCTTGTTAAGCACACCAGAAGCCTTTCTTCTTCCTAGGATAATGCAGCACCTGGGGCCTGAGTGGCTTGACACGAGTGTCCGAGCCACAGTATATCTTCAAATGCTTTTTTTAAGAAGTTTACAGGTTTAAGTTGCCCCATCAAAAATAATTAACTTGAAGAAAGCTCTTGAATTAAAAAATAACTTAGAAGAAGGAGCAGAGAAAAAAGCCAAAAACTGGGATGTTGAGGAAAAACACAATCTTCATTATAGTTTAAATTTGATAATTAATGGCTTTGAAAATGAATTGTTTGTCTGTGGGTTGTAATTCAAAGAGTAAAATATCTTTGTTACACTTTGGAATTCCAGTCAAACTAATGGTCCTGACAGGGATAAAAGAAAAAGACTACTTTGCAGAAGGTGTAACAACGCTAAGAATGGAAAGGGGATGTCATTCAGAAGTGCACGGGAGAAAATGTGCTGCAACCATCTTTCTGAAACTCCTGGCAAGTAAATAACTTCTGGACTTCTGGTATCAGCAGGCATGATCAGGTCATGTGATAACAGATTAATTTTTGAGTTGAAGGTATTTCAAGAAAGATGTCTTGCAACTTAAACCAAAAAGCTGCCTTCATAGGGGCACTAGAATGATTTTAGTTACATTTACTGGATTTTTTTTTTGTATTAATGATTACTAATGATTTAGTAATGTAGTAATGAGAAACCAATTCTGTGAATGAAGGAGGCTGTTGTCAGTGACACATTTTTGAAGTTTGCAGTCACAAGTCCAAGGAAGGATGTGACACTGGGCATCCAAGTAGCCAGGGATCTGGTCTAATGTGACAGCTGATGGGAAAAGGAAATACAAGACACTTTATAGTACATGTCATCCTAAACCTCCACAGGTGATAGGACCAATTTTAATTTAGTTTGTTGTTTTTTTTTTATTTTAAGAAGGCAGTTTCTCATCTGTTAGTAGTAATTGAGTGTTGGGTCTGGGAATTCTGTGGATAATAGAAATTTATTCCTTTGGTTCATATTAGTAGCTGACTGTTTTTTACTAGCATTGCATTTCCTTCAGTGAAAATGTATAGTTTGTACATATGCTTGTGATACCACAGAACATGGTCCTGCTGTTTGTTCACTGAATATATTTGAGCAGATTAATGAACAATAATCATCAATTGGAGTACTTGAAATACAGGCATCACTTTAATGCCTTCAAAATTTATATTATGACAAGCATTTGCTTAACCCCTACTCTAAAATCCAAGGATAGCTTTTAAACTAGATTTTGACTAAGTATCACTGAAATAGCAAGGGGGTCATGCCAGACTGACTTTTTCAATTATCAATGAGAAATCCGTAGAATTAAATATGGATGATGTCTTCCCACTAGCAGGGTGGGTTTTCTGATTCTTGCTACACTGTTAAAAAACCTGAAGATTGGAGTTGTAAATTAAGATCTTAAGCCAAGGCAGCATAAAGCAAAAGTATATGCTTTTATGATTAAAAAAAAATTAGCTTCTTGCCAAATACTCATATAAGTTATTTAATCTTGATTAATCTTGATTCCCTAAGATGGCTATTTTGACACAAGAGTATTTCAAAATATATATATGTGTGTGTATATATACAAAAGATAATTATTAAATCCTTTGCTTTAAGAAAAATATAGGGGTCCTGAAATCATAAAGTAAAATTCAGTGAAACAATATTTTAAAAGAAAAACAGTTGTAATTTTTTGTTGCCTTCCTACTTTGAGTATCTCATCTGAAAATCTGTTCCTTGCCATGTTCTTCTCCTGTAACATAAACCATGTGAATTTCCAGGGACTGAATTTGAAATTGCTCCTGCTGTTTGTGGCCTGGTGTATATCTGAATGCCTGAGTATTTCCCTGCTGAATGAATTGTTTTTCTGTCCTGAATTCACTTGACTGGGTGCACGGTCTTGGTGCTGTTCCAGAAGAGCTATGGTAGGAGAAGATGCAAGAATGCAGAGGATGATGCAGAGGGTGATCTGATCTGTCAGAGATGTACTAAGTGCAAGATGCATAGAATATTTTTCAGCCTTTGTTAACTTTTTAGATAGATGTGGTGGGTTGACCCTGGCTGGGTGACAGTTGCCACCACACCACACCCACTCTGTCACTGCTCTCTGCAGCTGGACTGGGGAGAAAAAAATGTGACAAATGGTTCACAAATTGAGATCAGGGAGAGATCATACACCATCACAGGCAAAATAAGACTTGACCTGGGGATATTAACTGAATTTATTACCAGTCAAAATCAGAGCAGGATACTGAAAACTAAAATCTTAACAGCATCATCTTGCCTTCCCTCCCACATTCCCAGGCAGTGCAGGGAGACAGGGATAGAACATTGTTTGTCACAAGTTATCTCTGTCCCTGCTTGGCCCGCCCTTGGCCACTGGCGCATCTGTCCTGCAGCTGGCTGTGTCCTGGAGCCGGCTGGCATTGGCTCTGTCGGACATGGGGGAACCTTCTGGCAGCATCTCTGAGAAGCCAACCCTGTAAGTCCCCCCAGCTACCAAAACCTGGCCACACAAAATCAATACAGTGAGTTCTTTTAATGTAAGATCTGAGGGAACTTTTCGAAGACTTTCGTTTTTCTTTTTTTGTTTGGGGGTGGGGATTGTTATTTGTTTCTGTAGAACTTGCATATATTTATTATTTTTCCCTTTTTTCATTAAATGTGCCTTGATGAGAGTTGTCCAGTAACAGTTGTCCAAGTAGGTATTTACAGTTTAAACAAGAATAGTCTAGAATAGCTTCAGTGGTAATTCTTAAGTCTATTTTGGTTTGCTTTGCATTTTTAATAGCATACATAAATACCACAGGGTGGTAGGTGGGGCTTTTTATTTCTAGGAACAATAATAAGGTATAACATATGTTACCAGAATTAACACATGAAATTTTAGTCTTTTTTATGCATAGATGAAGCTTGATTATATTGTCAGCGTGTACTAAAAAGACACCTTTTCTAAAAAGATTGCCATTGATATAAACAATGTATATCTGAATATTCTTCATTAGAAGTAGTTGCTCATCTAATCAGTCTTCTAATCACTGTTTGATCCCATCTTTTCAGAAGAGGCAAACATGTAGCTGTGAAAATAATCAAAAATTATGGCAGCTGCTCCAAAGCAGCTTATGAAGTCCTAGTACTGGAATATGTAAAGGCACTGGATCATGGCAGTACTCAGTGAGTATACAAAGCCACCTGTACTTCGGTTTGGATTTAGGGTTTCTGTCATGTTGCTTTCTGTACTATGGGATGTGAGTGTCTCAGCTTTATTAGAACTGTTGCAAGTCATGTCACGTTCCTGCCTTTGTAGTCACTGTGTCCAGATGTTAGAGTGGTTTGAGTACCATGGACATGTTTGAATTGTTTTTGAGCTCCAGGGGCTCAGCACCTTTGCCTTCAGGCAGAGATGAAAGCTATGGGCAGTATTTGATGATGAGTATCAGACACTTTGATGCCCCCAGGCCAGTGCAGAGCTCCTGCAGTTAGCCATGGCCACAGCAGCCTGTTAGGCTGAGCTCTCATTTCAGGGGTGTCACACACTAGTGAACAGCACAGCGCTCTCTTTCTTGAGCTCTCGGACTGTTTCGGAGTCTGGTATCAAACAAGAACCTTCTGAGTCCTTTCACAGCACTGGGACAGTCACAGCCATGAGATGTTTGGAGTGTACAGTACACTCTCATGGATTACCACCTTGGAGCAGCACTATTTCCTGTAAGTTACTGTGAACCTTAGAATGATGCAGCATCTCTAACACTCCTCAGGTAGGTGAAAATATGCTGGAGAGGCAGGGACTGAGGAGAATGATTTATGCAAGAACTTCAGCTGCCTTCCTCCATGGTGCCAAATTGAAGAGAGGTGTAGGCACAAGGGAATGGTAGGTACAGAACATTTCTACACATTGCTTTCAGTCAGCATTTTGGCAGCAGCTTGGTGTGAAGATTACCTTCTTAACATTTGTAATTTACAAGCCATGCTAGTAACAGATGTAGCTTCATCTGTCACTGTCAACAAATTCAAATACCTCAAGTTTGTCATCTTGACAGTATTGCTGAAACTTGAGATTAATCAACAAAGTAAAAAAAGTAGGATCACAGGGAAGAAACGCTCTACCTTACTTTAGGAACCAGCCTCTTTTTTCCTTAATCTGAAACTGATTATTTATTGCACGGTACAGTGAAAAGTAGTTATTGGTAATTTTCTCTAACAATGAACAAAAATGTCTCCCTGGACTTCAGAGCCATGGCAAGGAACTGGGGCCTTTGCCATATCACATGATAAGAAAAGCAAGTTATTATATTTTTATGTACCTGGATTGCTATAGTTTAATTTAAATATTTTCAGATTAGATTTAAGACCCAGTCATTTCTCTGACAAGATGGCTGCTCTAGTGAAGTATTCCCAGATCAGTTCCCAAGCTGCAAACATGCATGTTGGTAAACTTCTACTGAAGGGCCAAAACAGAGTATTTGAGTAACAAATACAGTCTGTCTAAGGAAATGTAAAGTTTTTTGTCAAGGATAGCTGGATTGGGATGAACAAAATCCTGGTGGCAGATAATTACCTTCAGTGGCTTACAGGGAGTTAAGGAGGACAGAAGCTTTAAGCATAATTTTAAGATAAACAACAAAACATTATTTTATTTTCACTAAGGAATTTGTGACGTGCCAGGATTCTGACAAGAACCTCTCTGACCTGGTTCAGAAGATGCTGGATTTTGTCCCAAACAAGCACTGCTCTTATCATGCAGTGCTTTTCTTTCTTCTCCACTGAAAGGCAGAAAGAGGGCACAGGCTCCTGCAGCTAAGCAGGCTGAGTCACAGGGACCAAAGAAACTTAAACACCACTGACTTCTGATTTGGTTATATTGTAAGTGCCTTACTTTAGTATGACTTCTTGGATACTTACTGAATATTGACATAAAACTTGATAGACAGATGAACATGTTTTTCAGGCAGCTCCTGGGATGTTAGCACTTTTAACATGGGAAAGAGCACCCTAATAGGAAGAAGGTATTATTTTAATTTAATTTTATTCAACAGTCCTTGAATTAGGCAAAAGACTGTGCACTGCTTTGCACCCTGTATTGTCACTGGTCCTTTCTTTTCAGATAAGAAGCAGAGACAGCCCTTGACATTAAGTGTAAGGATGGCCTTTATTTGCTTTAAAAAAAAGTTACAAAGTAAGGAAGATCACTGTAGTATTGAACAGATTGCATTGTGATGACCAATTTTTTCATTTATTTTAGTAGGTGTACTCTGGTTACCAGTATTTCAGTTAATGCTCACTGTTAGCTTACAACAGTACAGACTTCACTTTCCCCCCCACAATCTTTCTGAATTGAACTGTCCTGAGAATTTCCATTAGGAATTAAAGTTTCAGGGAGCAGATAAGTTGTGTGGTTTAACATGTGAGCTGCCAGCATAAAAGAATCTCTAAACTTCAGAGGGGGAAGGGTGGTGTTTTGGCTGCCTCAGATTGCAACTGCTGTGCATTTACAGAGCAGCACAAAGCAGCTGCTCCCCAGGCCTGCCAGCAGCAGTGCCTGGCTCTAGAAAGCTGCTGGGCAGCTCTGTGGGGAACAGCACTGCTTGTACTTCCCTGAGGGAAAGGGAAAAGGCACCCTCAGAGCTGCAAGGGCACCTGACAGTCCCTCAGGAACATGGGCCACCAGCTGTGACAGCCAGCAGGCTCAGAGATGCCACTCTTCATGCCCCACCATGGTAACCAATTCCTGCCACCACAACAGCTTCTTTCCAGCAGTGAGGCTCCCACCTTCCCCAGAAGCTGGAATAGAGGATTGCTTTATGCTGGAAGCTTGGTAAAGGGATGACAAAGTACTTGGGGACATGGACAACCACCTATGATAGGGGATAGTTGGTGGTGCAGACTGCAGTGCCACACAAGCAATGGCCTCATCACTTGGGAGGCTTTTTTACAGTTTAATTTGCAAGCAGACTGCCCTAAGTCTCATTCACCATATCACATCTACTCCAATACAGACAGAAATCCCAACAGATGAAATGGATTTCACCGTGGAAGGCCTTAAATTACATTATTACAGTAGAAAATACAGGAGGTAGAAGGTAACTGAAAGGACAAATGCAGGTTAAGAGTCAAATCTAACAGCTCCTGTAAGCTACTTGAACATGGTTTTAAAAACTAAATCCAGTATTTCATTAACTATAGAAAACAGTTAAAATAAATTGCCATGAGAGCCCTTATATCATGCTTGATACAGGGAGGTAGGATGTAAGAATCAGAAGGACACATGAGACATGACACTTATCTACAGCTCCTGTTTGCTTTACTGAGGCCAGAGTTTCACAGGTCAGTCACCCTCTTCAGCTTCAGACTCCGACTCTGCAACAGAGAGACCTCATCAGCAGCCTGGCCATGGCTCAGCCCCCAGCCCCAGCTCAGCTGCTGCCCTGCATCCTGCACAACAGCTGCTAATGCATCCACGTGGATTGTCCTGACAAGCTTTTCTAGCCAGGACCAGGGGAGGGGGCACACAAATCTCAGAGGGGCAATTAACATCCCCCTCTCCAAAACACAGCATTATTTGCATTAGGGTTCTCAAAATGAACAAGCTCCACATATGAGCTAAGCTGCTGGTTACCTTCTTCAGCATTCTTGAGCCATTCAACAAACTTCTTCATCTGTTCCAGAAAAACACTCTTTCCTTTTGCAAGATGTGCATCTTTATACCACTTGAGGATGGGTTCTTCACTCAGAACTTCAGCTGTAAAGATGGGCAAGAGAGGTATTAACACAGCAAACTGCTGGGAACCTGACTGGCAGCCTTTGATTCCTCCCCTAGAAGCATCATGTACTCCTTCTCTGGGTACAGCTGGACAGACCTGCACTAGGAGTGCCTTCAGTTCTGAAATTCAGAGAACCAGGCATTTTGGATGGTTCCTCATGCTGGGAATTTCCTCAGTATTGTATCCAGGAGCTGTACTTTCACTCCCACTAACAGTCTGGAGTGTTTTAAGAGTTGTTTGAGATGGCACACTCCAAGCAAAGGTTAACAGCTAAGAACAGATGCAAATTCTTTCAAAGCCCAAAGTAACAGCTCCTGTGGTGCAGGTGTTTTTAAAATTTTACAAATACAATACAGTTTAACAAGTTTCTATAGGTGCACACCATGTTTTTTCAGTACCACCTTTCATCAGACATTTAAAAAGAGCCTAGGGCAGCCCAGAACACATTGGTGGTCTCAATCTTCAGCTGCTCACAGTCAATGTTAAGAGAACTAAGAAGAATACACTATCATGGAACTTAACAAAATGCGTTAAAATTCTAAATTTAGCTTTGTTCTGCTAAATTAACCCTTAAGCAGATCTACTGTAGACAGGCAGCATCTTTGTCTTGCACTTCCCCATGTGCAAAGGGCCAGCCACACGCACCTTTGCATTTTTACAAACAGGAAATACAAAATTCTTCAGCTTATGAAGTGCAATGTTGTAGTACTCATCTCCCGTGTTTCAGAAGCTTTAAAAAACAAAACCAACCCCTCCAAAAACCCACAAACCCCTGAAACTACAACCCCACAGAAGTTACCTTTGTAGAAGAGCACCACTATTTTCTGGAAGGCCTTCATGAAGTGAATGTTATCATAACAATACTCCTGAATCTTCAACAGAAGAGTCAGCTCTGACTGACCTTGGGTGGTGAAGGCAGCAAGTAGAGGGCTGTATTGCTGTAACAAGAACAGATTGGCACACACAGAGCACATTTACCACCTGACTAAAGCTGGTTTCGCAGTTTCCATCAGCCACTGCTTAGAAATTTGCAACTACGGCCCCACCCCAGAGCAGCTCTGCAGCAGTCACTGCCTCTGCCTCAGGCCCTTGGCCTGTAATATTCCTCACAAGGGGGAGAATTCCCCATCTCATTCTGTCTCTGCACTAGCAGAGTGGGGAATGTAGCCTTAACATTTAAAAGTGAGCTGCAGACAGAAGGAAAACCAAGCTCTGCCTAGGGGTTGGAAAAGTCCATATTGAAGTTACAATACCTTCAAATGCTTAATGGCTTGCTCTGCTACCAGCTCCTCCTTTTTGTTCCACTCCACTGTGCTCATTACACTTGACCAGATTATGGCTACCACAGTCTGTTCTGAGATGTTGTTTTTCTTCATCTCCTCCTTCACGTACAAGATGATCTGCCAGGAGAGTAAACACAAAGATCACATATGGCACTAAACTAAATTAAAACTTCTCTTCTAAATGTAAGATCACAAAGCTAGTATCAACCCCCCGAGTCCTCATTTTAGCTCCCAGTGAGAGCTAAGTTCAGTATGAGACAGGCACAGAAAGCACCTCCACCTTGTCTACAAACACCTACATCCTTGAATGGATCTCCCCGTGACATCTGCTCCTGCAGTTCTTTCTGCAGCTCCTTCCGAGCTCCTATGGATTGCTGGTTCCGAACATACTCGGAAAGTTCTTTTAGTCCTGCTTCAGTGAAGTACTTGGAGAAGTGTTCAACACTTTGTTTGTTGGCTGGGAAGAGTTCCTGAAAACAAAGTTTACAACTCTTTTGTAAAAGAAAGATGTATTGAGTACTTTGCTGGCAAATGCTATTCACTAAACTGGCTTACGGAACAGCAGAGTAGTTCCAGTGGTACTCACCATGAGCCTGTTGTCCATGTTTACTTTGCGAAGACTGACAGCCACTGCATTGATATCTTTCTCATTTATCCACGATTTGAACAGCTTGACTGCAAAAGCTGCAGAAACACCTGTGCAGTCAGAATAGTTCCATTATTAGTGAAATTCAAAACACAGGGGACAGTAAGGCCTGAGTACAGGGTACCTTTTTTGTCAGACTGCGCTCTGAGCAGCAGCTGTACTTGCAAACAACCCCAGCACAGTCTGCAGTATCCCCCCGTGCCCAAGGACACTGCAGCCACCAGCACAGTGGACTTCTCCTACAACTCAGCATCACAAAAGTCTTCCCTGTACTAAACTCAACTCTTTTTGGTGCAATTTAGGAAGCAACCTTAAGACATGACCCACATTTTGCATCCTGACTGGTCCCTCTCCAAAATACAGCAGTGCCTTGCTGGGCAACGCTAGTGACGGCAGCCCCCAGTGTCATGCAGGGAAGTCCTACACACAGGCTTTCTCAAGAAATTAATTTTCTGAAACCTTAACAAGATTTTCCAGGTTGTGGGGCATCACATTTACCTTTGCTAATCCTGTAGTCAATCTATCACCAGAGGAAGCTTGTGAGCTGCAAGGGTGTATTGTCATCACAGTTTTCACCTGCTTGTCACGGTTCTGTCTCCCCTTCCTAAGGGAGGAGCTGGGCCACACTTACCTTCTTTAACCAAGTTCTCATTGTAGAGACTGTTGAGAATTGATGCATTGAGTGTCCCGTTGGCAAGCAGAATACCCGTCAGCATGGCCAGTTTGTTCCGCTCAGATTCTGAGAACCCTTTCAGGAACAGCAGCAACTGCAGGACAAGTTAAGAAGAGCTGCATAAAACTATCACCTCTCACTAAACTTTGGCCACTGCCTCTGTGTTAAACACTTGTTTCATCAAGCTAGCAGAAGCACTAGTCACTGGCAGTCATGCAAGCCAGCCATTCTTCTGTGAACAACTTTCAAGGGTTGTGTTTTAATAATCCATTTTATGATGTAACCCTTCTACAGAGTGATTAACTAGCAGAATGTGAAGGTTTATTTGTCTGCTGATAAAAAAAACACTCCATACCTTTTTGACTTCATCTTCAAAGCCTTTCTCCAGGTACTTGTAACGCCTGATTAGCTTGTTAAAAACCTAAAACCACAGAGAGTACATTATCTTTTGCTGTGAACTATCATTTGATTAGAATTTTAAAAAAACTAAGTTCAGTAAAATAGGTCTGAACTCTTTAGGGTACTTACAGCTTGGAACACTGCTACTCTACCACTTCCAGTACGCTTAAAGCCACACATTATTTTTACCTTAACTTACAATTACACAAACGTTTAATCTTTGACCATTAAACAGCTTTAAGTTAAACTGTCCTAATTTCAGAACTAACCTGAGCAAATGCTTGCATGGTTTCTAGGTCTTCCTGTGCTGCAAACACACAGACGTTTGTGCGTGTCATGTCATCTGCCAGGGTCCCGCCTGGGGCTGCAGGAGGATTTCAGCATTAGTAGTGTTACTCCCAGTGAGAGCACGGAGCAGTCTCCACAGCACAACTCCAGCATCCATAACATGCAACACATTGTCCTGTCATGATGAACTCGATGACCTATCACCACAGACACAGCTACATTTCCCTGCGTTCCACCGCTGCACCAGAACTTTAAAATCAGCTTAGATTTGAACATTTAACTATTCTGGCCCTCTACTGCTAAGGGGATTGACAACACATATTGTTTTCATATGAGTAATTTCACAAGGTCATATGAGCTCCTCTTCCCTTAAAGGAAGCCGGCTGCTTAATTCCAGCAAGTATCTTTTTAGTGTCTGCTGCAATAGTGCTGCTTCGTGCCTTTACATGACAGAGTAAGTCACAACAGTAGACTGAAACATGTAGAGACACATAGTTCAAAATTCAGTGCTGCAGAGATGAGCTTGAAACTTTGGTTATTTAGGCTGCTTCACTAAATAAAGGTGCATTCAGGTCACCAGCTTCAGTGCCAGAACACCTCGTCATCAATTTCTATGCTGTTCTACATACAGTGGAGAAACATGACTTTAAAACCAGAGATTAATCTTTCTGATAATAATATTAAAAGCTGGTAAGTCAACAGGACACCAGTTTTTATTCTGGCCTCCTCTGATAAGATCAAAGCTGGTCTTCAGGTAGCTACCTGTTACAGAGAGAGAGTTGAGTAAAGCACAGCACCATTAACACAGCAATGCCTTCTTCCCTTCCCCATCAGCCTCATTCCTAGAAGGAATACTTCCTAACACAGAAGGATGCACTAGTTAAGACTCCTGAATGTAAACCCACATATTGTAACAACTACAGTATGTGCTTACCTGGTTGGTGAGCATCTGCTACTCTTTGCTCTGTACACAGAGTGTGTACCTGAGTTTGCAATACTTTTCATCATCACATTTCACTTCCTCAGTCCCTGTGTTTTCTGCTGACTCAACCACCCTCTCACTTCTCACTCCCTGATGTCTGCTAGAGCCCATGACCTCGCTATTATCAAGAACAAATCACTTCTAATAGCATGTCCAAGATGAAGCACTTCAGATGCTTCTGTAAACAAGCTTCCTTTCCAAAATAAATCCATAGAATAATGTCAGAATCTTTCCAGGCAACTACTGGTCTTGTTACCACAGACCACACACCTGAAACAAGCATTCATCCATTTCTCACGATTAGAAGAGATCTGGACCAGATCTCAAGATCCACTCCTGGTAAAAAAAACTCAACTGACAAAAACTAGCCAAACAAACAAAACCAACCACACCCACCACACCCAAAAATCCAAAGTACTTTCTTCTAAGCAGAGTTTGTACAATCTACACTTCGAGGAATGCAAACAGACTCAACTAAAACTGAGGCAGGTTATGCAAAGTATTTCTACAGTAACTGCTCAGGCACCAAGATGATCAGGTGGTTTACCACAGGTTAACTTAAACCCTGTTCCACACACTCAATGGGCTCTTTAGCAGAGTTTTTACACTGAAAGGAAACACAACTTTTGCAGAGTGAAGTGAATGAAGCTGACAGCAGCCACATCACAGGGACTTACCCAGCATTCCACCAGCCACCAGGATGTCAAAAAGTGTTTCTGCATAGCGGCGATAATCAAGTTTTGCACCAGAAGCATCAAGAAACTTTGCTACTGCCTCCAAGTCAGTGCCAGTTTCAGTTAAACCTTGAATAATACAGTCCTGGAACTGAGTAGGGTCAAACCTCTCTTTTTCATCTGTAAAGCAAAAGTGTTGAAATAAGATTTCCATGAAGAGCTCTTTGTGATGATCATTACTTGGCTCTAATAAAGCTTACCTGACTTCTCAGTTTGATTTTTATACCCCTATTTTCATGTTAGATCACTCTTTCCCTCTAGAACCAGAGAGTTAGCTCATGCTGGAAGGCAATTTTAAATACATGCCCCTATAATTATGTACATTTGACTCCGTTACTCATGTTTTATCTCAGCTTTTTGGGCCTCTCTCTGTTTCGGATGGAATCTTCTGACTGACAAACCATTACTGCATCTGAGTCACCTGGCAATTCGCTTTTTGGCTATGAAGACCATCCCCTCATCTTAACCTGCAGCTAACTGAGTTTGGGGCAGTAACTTTTCCTCAAGTGCTTGGGGGAAATGTAGACGTACGAGCTAACTAAATGGATTTAACTGCAGATCTATTTAGCATCCTTTGCTGTTGTTAAGCAGAACACACCCGATGTATCTTCGTACCTGATACATCAGCTGATCATTGCCTTGTTTTTAACAGGCAGGGAGGGCATAGTTGCAACATGCAACAAATCCACCCATGTAACTAACAAAAAGTCTTAAAGAGGTCTTCAATTCTTCCTCATCTCAATTTGTCCTTAGATTATCGAAATTCTGAGATGAAAAGCTTCCAAAGATAAGAGAACTCAACTGCAGATCTTATTTTGAGTGCTGTCTACAACAGCTTAGCCAATTCTCTTAGCAGCCTAGTAGGGCATACTGGCGTCCAGTGTCAATGCAAATATCAACACATTGGTAAGAGCCAGGTGCAAGTTTGGAAATACTGGATCAGTTATTTTCCAAGGCAGAACCACAGAGCTCATTGTTCTGGAAGAGCTGCTTCACAGCCAAACTATGGTTAAATGCTTAAAAAGAGACTAAACCCATGGCTGCTGGCATTTCATGTGCTGGACAGACCACAGCAAACTCTAACATTCAAGAGATTTTCAAGGTGCTTTGATACTGAAACAGGTTCTATAAATCCAAGTGTGCTTCTGCATGTACAACATCCCTAAAGCTGCCTGTTAGAGCTGGAATACTGGTGGTATACAAACCCTAAGAGCGTCCCCACTTCCTCTTCATGTTGCAAAAAAGCTCCACCAAAACACTAAGTTACTCATTACACCTCTTCAGTCACTAACTCTTGTAACTGTGCATGTAGAGAGACAGGCCTTCGCATATCCCATATTTTGGGCCTTTTTTGGATGTTGACTGGGAGATAGGTGGGTGGGCGGATTTGTGGGATTTTGAGTTTTTTTCTGTCAATTTTTAAAAATTTAGAAGAGGACAACGTAACTTCTATACAATGGCTAAGACTGAAATTCTTACTATGTTAGATGCTTCCTAGATGTATGTATTAACCTGCAACAAGCCTGTGCTGGAGCTCCCCTGTAATTCAGGGATTCCAGATCCTTCTGCATGCAGGCTAAACACACTCAGGACAGTTCTAGAATGACCATCTTTTAGGCAAAGGTTATCACAGTAAATTCAGTGACAATTCTGACTGCCAAATATGTTTTATTAGTGCAGAGAAAATTCCAGTCAGCCTCAAGACTCTGCACTTAGCGTGGTCTCATGTAAAAAACTTATGGCGAGCACATGAAGGCACCGGTTTGCTTACTGACAGAAACTGACGTTTTACCGTACACACAGCGCTGGCAGCCGGTCCTGGCAGCGGGCACGGTGCTGTAACTCACCTCTTTTTCTGGTTTTAAAACGCTGGCCCGATAGTGTCGGCTTCTGCGGCTTTTGATTATTCATAAAAGACACCCTGCAAGGAAGCAGAGACACCCGTGAGGACGCTCCGGGCAGGGGCCACGCCGCCCGCTCGCCCCCGCTGCGCCGCTCCTCCCTCCAGCTCCNCGGGCTCCCCGGGCGGAGGCGGCCGCAGGGCGGAGCCGGGGCCCGCGCGGTGCCAGAGCCCGTGCCCGTGGCCGTGCCCGCGCCTCTCGGCCCTGGGCCCCGCCGTACGGCCCGAGCTGGCGGTGCCTCCGCTGCCGCCAACGCTGCCCCGCTCCTGGGTACCCGTGCAGGGGAGGAAGAAGGGGTACACCGCCTCCCTCCCCCGGCCTCCACCGCAGCGCGGTGCGGTGCGGCCCTTACAGCCCAGGCTGTCGCAGCCAGCCCCAGCTGGCCCCAGCCGCCCGCACCCGTCTCCTCACCGACTTTAAGGCAGAGAGAAAACGCCCGAGCGGCCCGGAGCGGAGACGGGCAGGAACGGCAGCGAGGAGCGGCGGCAGCGAGAGCTCTGCGAGCGGAACCGACGCCAGAGGAAGAGGGGAGGGCCGCGCTCCGCCCCGCCCCGCCCGAGAGGATGGAGGGAAGGGGCGGGGAACGGGGCGGGCTCTCTCGGGGCCGCATGTGCTGCCGAGCTGCTGCCTGCCGGGGGTCTCTGCCCCGCCAGAGGAGCTTCCCGGCCGAGCCCTACCCCGAGGTTACCGCGCCCGGGACCCTGCGCCTGGTGCCCCCCGCGCTCCCCGGCCCTGTGGCGGAGCCAGCCCGGCACCGCAGGGACACCTCCCCCCTGGCCTGGTCTGCGGCCCACGGAGTTCGGGTGGCAGCACCGGGACCTGCTGGGCTACTTGACCCTAGATTTGCTTTGCAGTTGTAATAATTTCTTCTTTCAGATCGTGGTGGTAACAGTACCGTACGAGCACTTGACGTACTGTAGTCTGTGCAGACAGGATTATCAGTTACAAGCTGTGCCCGTCTGGCCTTGTGTACTGCCGTTTAAACACGTGTCCTTTCACTAGCAATCACCTCAACAGGTCTCATCCTACCTTCAGGCTGTAGGGCAGTCTGTCTGTTAGCAGACAGCATAAACACACCCACTGTGTTAGTGGAGGCCCTTTAAGTTCTATATAAAAAAGATGGGGTGCCAAACTCACACAGCAGCACGGAGCTGGAGACAACATGGCGAATAGTGGAATAATCTCTTTGCTGGTGTAGGATGGGAGATGCAATTGCAGCTCAGCTCTTTGCTCCCCAAAAGGCCAAACCAACTCAGAGAACACAAGCTTCCTTCTAGACTGTATGCAGCTGCAAATTTCCACCAGATGTAAGTGCAATGTTACTGTGACTAAAGCTCTTGAAATGACCAGTTATCAGGTATATAAATGGAACAAATCACTGGGCTGCAGTAGGGAAAATGTGATCATTCTTATTGTCAGTAGGAGCCAGATTTCATCTCATACCATTTTTTTTACTATTTTCTCCTTGAAACAATACTGCTGATGGATCCCAGTGCCATGAAATAGCAGTACAGTGCCTTACAAGTTTTATTCAAGAAACATTTTTGCAGATACCAGTCAACAGCCCAATGAAACCCCCAAAAGACTAACTTCAAGGATACCACATTCAGAGGAAGCATTTTCACCTTAATATCAGCAAATATTTGTCCATTAATTCTAAACCCAAGGTACTGATTACACTGGTGCTCATTCTAAAATGAGAGCATTTGTCTAAATCACAAGTAATTAAATAGCCAAGAAGAAAAATCAGAAATTATTAAAATCACATTCTACGGAAAGGAAACACAAAGATAAAATAGTTCCTGTTGTCAGCTCCCTAAAGTCTTTGATATGACAAAACTGCAAAGCCCATCACTAGTTGAGCTCTGCCCATTAGCTGTAGTTTATCACACTTTACCAAGAGAAAGGAACCGGAAAATTTTACCAATGTAAAGAATAAGATCTTTTTGTATCTCTACAGACTTAGATTAAATGTCACTTATTTGAGGGTGTGTGCAGGTCACACTCTCTTCTATACTATGCTAATTTAAGCTTGCACTGTCTTCACTGAAATAAACGAAAATAAATTTGTGTTTATGTAAATGAGCACAGGATCTGAACTAATGCGATACCTGTTGAGCATCTCCAGAGTTGTTTCTTATGCTAGTGTTTTGGGTACAGAATGATGATGTTAACCGTGTTCTCACTGTTAATTTTATGGCTTTGAACTATCAGCTATCAAAGCTGAATATTGATTTGTATGCATACCCACACTGGCTCAACTCAGCCATTTCCTTTTCTCCCTCTCAAATACCTTTACACTCATTTTTCAGACTCCTCCTCATAGGGAAATGTTCCATCAAGACTCATACAGCTGCCACTGGATCACTTTAAAGCCTCCTTTCCAAAACAATGTCTGTCAGAGTGCCAGTTGTTTGGCACAGCTGAGTTAAACTGTGAGCTGCCACATCTATAATGAACTCGTGTTGTCATGGTTCTCCTCTCAGCTCTCCCCTCCACCTTTCCCTCTTGGTCACCTGCTGCACATCTGCTCTGCACAACTGCTGGTTGCTATGGCAACCTCACCTCTGTTAGGAAACAGCTGGTACTGGGATCCTGTCCTGCTGCTTAACCCTTCCTACCTCCTGTGCCGCTCTGCCACCTTGTGCCCTCTCCTCACCTAGGGATGAATGCATCGGCTTTGTCCTGCTTCACCATTTTTCTGGAAAGAAGGGGCAAAACTATGAGTAAGGCAGAGGAGAAGTGAGCAATGACAAGGCAGTGAATAGCAGTGATTATATTCCACCTCTGGGAGAGGCCAGAGTTGACAGTGGTTCAAAGACGTGATAATGTGGAGCAGGCCTGAGGTGGGGCGCCGGGAAGCAGAGCTCAACTGGTGTGTTACTGGGGTGGTAATATATTGGTGCCTAGAAATACTTGGCAGTATGTACTTTTAGATTCTCTGTTTTACTGAATATTGATACATTGCCCATCATTAATTTGTACAGTGTCTCAGTACAGTACTCATTCTGATCTTTGGGATTTTCATATGCTGGAAGAACAGAAAAAAATCAAAGGTAACAGTTATGACTCTCAAACTGGATGTAGAAGTGACAAAATGGTACTATTTGTGATCTGCTCTTTGTTGCAGATATTTTCAAAATTGCATGCAAATTCTTTTAAGTTCTTGCTTGAGTAACTCCAGAATTGTTCCAGTGTAGCATGAAACACATTAGTGGCAGGTGTTCTACTTGGCAGGACAAGAGAACTGGTGCTTATATCTTGTTCTACCAAGATGGTGTCATATATATGTGTGTGTGTGTGTGTGTGTGTGTGTTTAAGTAAGACAGTTCTAATTCTTTCTTGCAGGAATGCTTGCAGTCAGTAAGTAGCTGAAGGAGTGAAGTGTCTGATCCTTAGGAAAACCTTACTAACCTATATCAATGGCCCATGGCTTACAGGTTCCAGGTTTGTCTTTAGGAAACTGAAATAAAATATAAAAAATTATTTTCCTAAGGGGAAAAAAACTTACTGTATTTCACAAATGCATGTTCCTTATCAGCCAGGCAAATGTACTTGCATACACATATCTCAGTTTTCTCAAGTTATAAAAGGGGTGGAAATCAACCAACTTAGCTCGAGTGAACAGTGGCATTCTTGTAATAGAACAGGTAATTAAGCTCATATCTCCATAGCACAGGCTGAGTTCTCAGCCTGAAAGGCTCAGATTACAGGAACTGACATATGAGGTTCCACTATGCAATACAGTTTAATGAGACTGCATTGAATTGTGGGGGCCATGATGTTAGCAAAGAAAGCCTACAGTTCTTAGTGCATTCCTGGAGATAGTACATCATCTCCCGGTGACTGAACAACAAATTAATCATTATTTAAATTCTAAGTTGTTAACAAGTTTTTGCACAACACTTACCCCACAAAGATTCTTGACTTCTATGAATATGAGAAGTTCTATCACTGAGAAACACTTTGCTGGACCTCCTGCACAGAAGGAAGCAGAAGTGGATGGATGCAGAATTCCCAGCCCCAACCTCCAGGAAGGTTGAGGTAGGGGTCTCTAGCTGGCTGCTATTGGTAGAGAGGGTCCTGCAGGTCTGCCTGATACAATTTGTGTCCCTTTTCATAGAGAAATTTTCAGTCCAGAGCACAACACAGGCCCATGGGGCTTTTTAAACTGAAAGCTTTAATTAATGGACCTTGACATAGATTCATCAGATGTTTCCTATTTTCCAGTCTCCCAAAGTATTTTTTTAGTTTCTGTTCTGACTGGATATGCATTGATGGGAGAATGGCTGGTAAAATCTTGCTGTTTATTTCATAATTGCTCCTGTGCTTTACTACTTTAATTTTTTTATTTCTTTTTTTTCCTCTTTAACTTATAAACAGAAATTTGGGCCCAGTGACAAGGTATTAAGCAACTCCAGATTTATCTCCCTTTACAGTGCCAAAGGATGAGTGCAATGGAAAACCTGTGAAGTGGCTATTGTCAGGAAGCAATGTCATCATTGCCATCTTGCCCTGCTTTCTGCAGAAACACTTGTGTAATCATTGTTGGCTGGGACTGATATGGGGAGGGAAGTTGGCTTCTGCCTCATTCTACAGAAATAACTACTCTCCAGCAGGCTACTGCTCTGTCCTGCCAACCCTTGGAGTGAGGGATGTGCAAGACATGGGAAAAGCAGATTGAAAGCATTACTCTGGAAAGACACAGAGAACTCAAGGGTGAGGGTGCATTTTCTTGCCATCGTCATTTTGAAGAAAGCAGAAGCAAAGCACACCAGTGGTTATCCAAATAACTTCAGTGATTCTGGAAGAAATTTGAATAAATGGGCATAGTCCACTAGTTGTGGGTTACGTGTTCCATTTGTGTGAGAGAGAAGATATGGCATGTGAAAACCAGCCAGAGCTGGTACTGTATTGCACTTCCAGAGAGGCTAATAGTCAGGTAATGGATACCCAGGAGAATATTAAATATATATGCTACTGACATTTGTCAATCACAATCCCATTCCTTGTCTTATGGTTAATACTAGATTTAACCAAAAAAGAAATTTTCCTCCTTTCTTTTCCCAAACCAGTTCTAAACCTATTCTAATCATAACCAGAGTTGAACAGTATCTTTGTGAGCAATATCTTCAGCAAAATTAAAAATATAAGCAATCTCTCCCAGAAACAGTCATCAGCCAAACTCTACCACTCATGCAAGAGTCCACAGAAAAGCCAGCTCCTCAGGTCTTCTTTATCCAAACCATATTGAACCATAAACCCTGTCCCAGAGAATTTTAGGGTGCTCAATTCATACACCTACCACCACCACTTACCAAGCTGATTTCAGTGCTGGCACTGTTTGCCTATTGATTTTTAATGTGAGGATTTAGAAGTCAAAAGTAAGAGTTCACTACAAGTTGGATCTTGCATTACCTTGCAGAGCTGGCTTTATGTCTAAGAAGTGGCTCCTATTCAATTCTGAGTTACATATTTATCACTGCAGATGGGATAGGGCAGTTAGGATGTTAGCAGTATTCCAAAGTAAAAAAAGGGATAGATGGTTCTGCTTTTTCTGGATATTGCACGGGCTCTAGGATGATAGCTTTTGTTTTGATTCATGGCATTCATCAGGGTGCTCTTAGGACTGGGGACAGTTGGTGCTGGGTTAGGATTTCGAAAGAGGAGAACTTTGGTTTCCTGCTGTGTCTTGATAATCAATAAAATTACGCTGATTTGCCTCAGAAGAAACTATTACCCAGTAATTGGGCAAAATACCTTCTCATGTCACTTTTTATTTTCTAAAGGCAGGGTGCTGTCCACCAGTGATTAACACATCTGTATTCCTTTTCAGAACAAAATGAAGTGGATACCCTCTTCTAAAAGGAGTATTAGGAAAATCCCCTTTTATTACAGCCTCTTGATGCACATTGCAAATGACATTATGTGTACATGGCCAAACTCCTAGTGGTGGGAATAAATCAGCCCATTCTATGTTTTAGTTTCTTATTAACCTACCATGCCTGAGGTTAGGCTGATTCAGCAAGTTCTTTTTTTTTTTTTTCGCAACAGTAGCAAAGAGAAAATGAGCTTTTCAGTAGTTTTCTCTTTAGCTTCTCAAGAGGGAGATGATGTAAGTTCCTTGAAGAATGGACAGGACAGGGAAAGGCAAGGAAATCGAAGTACAGGAGAGCTGTGGCACAAAAGGCTGATGTGAGCATAACTATGTATTAGGATAAAAACCATTTTCACTGAATATCTGGAGTGAAATTCATGCCACCATGCCTCAGAGAGGCCTGACTTGTTGGGACTTAGATCAGACCAGAAGGAAACTGCCTCCATGCCTTTGTTCTGGCTTTCAGACAGTAAGTGAATACCATCGCCAAGAAGCCAGAGAATTTTCAAGCCTCTATCCAAGATTTACTGCCAAAGAGATAAAAAAGATGATGTAATCAGGATAATCCTCCAAGGAGGGTTCAGGACTGAAGTACCTTTTTAATTTAGTCTTGTAATCCTTAATTAATTTTAGTTAAATCATTCCTTTGATTTAGTTAAATCAACTTACTTGTTGGCTGCCACAGCTGCAATTACAACAGGAAGTGATGGTTTAGTACCTTTCCCCCAAATACCCCACCAACACACTTCACATGGCACACATAATTTTTTTGGACTGGAGATTTAAAGCTGAAGACATCAATTTCTGCAAAAGTGAACATCCAGAATTTTACCTATCAAGATACATATTAAAAAATTCCTATTTTTCTATGACTATATATTAAAAGCTATCAGGTTTAAGACTCCAGGACAGAAAACCAGAGTTGCTATAGGAACAAACAAACAAACAAACAAAATCAAACAACTAAAAATGCCAATGAAAGCACAATCTAGTCTTTAAAAGAATAGTGGAAATGCAAAACCAGCTCTGTAAACTAGTTTGATTATCTGATGCCAGATATGATAATCCCTATATAGAACCGCATGTTGCATCTGCAGCTGGAGATAAAGCATGCACTAAAACAGCAAGCCAAATGGAACCAAGGGATTGTTTACAGCACACAGTCAGTGTCACTAAAATACTGACACTGCATTTTGAAAATACCTCCTCTGACAGTGCTTCCAAAGATGTAAATAGAGGTTTAACTTGTCAGGCTGACAAAAAGAAAAGCTTAAAAAATGCAAGCCAGCGATGAACTACAAAAGCTAATACTAAACATGTAGAAATTAACATATACTCTTTGAAACTGTTGTCTGCTACAGGCCTACAATCCAACTGTAATGTTAACTAGGACCTGCTAGCTTTTCCCCCCTGAAACTTCATATCATTAATATTATTATTTCCATATTAATTTATCATTATTTATACATGATTCTGACCCCATCATCATCAATGTGACTACTCATACAAGCAATGCAACTTGTCTGAAATACACTTTCTCAAGGAGAAGACGCTCATTACTGCAATAAAAGTGATTGTCCAGGATTGTACTGATTGTCACTAATTTTAGCAGGATTTGACCAAGACAGAATTAGTCTTTTCTCAGCAAGAAGATTGCAGTCATATTATCTATCCAAGATACCTTTTGTTCATCCCATAGTAACACTGCTCATTTGTGTCTGTACTGCCTCATATAATACCAACAGCACAAGACCTGCTGTTCCATTCTGCTTCAGCAGCAGCAGTCAGGCCACTCACTTTCATAAAAGGATTCAATAAATTAATCTGAATTGGGAACACTATTACGGGGTTTCAAGAGAAGCAGAGAAGGCTGAAAGCAACTCCTGGTCACATAGTTCAGCTTTAAGGTTATTTAGAAAGGTAAGAAATAAGTGTGACAGAATCACAGGGTATTGTGAGTTGGAAGGGATCCAAGAGGATCATTGAGTCCAGCTCTTAAGTGAATGGCCCATATGTGCATTGAACCCACCATTAATACTTTGTTTTACCTGTACATCTGGTGCATTCTGAGTTGACATGTACACAGGCATTTCTTTATCTTCCACTCTTGGAATAACAACTACCCTATTTATTTCCATGTAAAAATGTTCCTGCCCTCCCATGTACAATTCACCTGTTATGTATATAATTATAGGAAAAATAAACTGGGTTTCAAATGAACGGCAAGGGAATTTATATTTGACTATGTATGTGTATACAAGGTAGAGAAAGGGTTTTGTCACAGAAGAAAAATACTTTCTTTTTTTTGTTTATTTCTTTCAATCTCAGGCTTACACCTCCTTTCTCGTTTATTAGGAGAAAATTATTCAATCAGTATCAATTTAACATCTCATGGTTTTTCCTTCTTTAGGAGGTTACATCTCTTCTGCTATAGCAGGATTATGTCTTCTTCTGAATCACTCTATGAGGGAAGGTACAACTTTCCTATTCCTCTTCCTTTTTTAACCTCTTTCCACCAGTAACACTTTTTCAACCCAGTTCTACCATTTTCATTAAAGAGAGGGAAATCTGTCAGCACAGCATAAAAGTGCAGAGATGCAAATACTCTGCTTTACCTTCAACTTTATGCTGTCCTTGAGTGTGACAATACTGGCCTGGTGGTTATTCCTGAAACATGTTTCCTGAAACACGTGTTCATGCTGGAGTAATAGGAATCAGAACTGAAGCCACTAAAGGGTGACATGACATTTGATTGGAAAGAGTTGGAAATAGTAAAAAGCAGAGCAGAAAAAAATCATCAGAGGTCAGAACCTATATAGAGAAGACTGACAGAATTGAGGTGGATGAGCCCAAAAAAGTGAAGCAAGCCACACCTTTGCAGACTTCAGCATCACTACTGCTTCAAACAATCATATTTCATACTGTTTACTTCAGAGAAAACACATCTGAAGTTAGGAATACAGTCAGGAATCATTCCAATTCCTTCTTGCCCATCTTGCTAAAGAGACAGGTAAATTACTATTCTGGCCAGTGTTGACTAGACTGAAAAATACATCCATTTTTTTGCTATTTAAATTCTCATCATCAATCCCCTCTTATTATTTCAAAGTCAGCCTGCAATTGAAAGCATTTCAGACTTAATTAAAATACATCTTTGGTGCTCTTTGTTGTTGAACTGCTGATAGTTCACATTATCTTGAAATAGACTATTATCAGGGACCATGAAAATTTTCCAACATTTAGGTTTTGGTTGGGCTTTTGCGAGTAAAGAGTATGCTGTAAAACATGTATTTTTAATCTCTTACAGGACAAAAAAAAAATTATTGGCTGATGCTGAAAGTTTTTAGTGGTAAACTGCTAAGAAGCAGCACAAATTTGATTTAAAAGTTTTTAAATTTTGTAAAAAAACAAAACAAGGGTGAAAATTCATGATGAAATTTGCAATTTTTTAAATTTAAGTCTTCCAATGAACAAACTTTTTCACATGCTAATCACCTCTCCTTTTCATACTGTAGCTTTGCAAATAGATTTTTCAGGCTTGAACGATTACAGAGATGCTGCAGTAGGTTATTTCATTTATTTGTCCTAAGGCCCACTCAGTTTAACAGTTTAACTAAATTCTGCTGAGCTCCTGCATCTCTGAAAGCTGTGTCCCTGTTTGAGCTGTGTCAGGACAGCCTGATCTGCACAACACCTTGAGGGTAAGGGGTGCATCTGCACCCTGAAATACCAGGAAATCTATAAAAATATAAAAGATTGCTCACAGTGTCAAATATTTCAGCAGCTTCATGTTACAATTAGTAGAGGCTTAAGATGAAAAGTTAGAAGGGCAAAATACTCATTATAACAGTTCCAGATAGAATCTGAAAAGAAAGGTGACAAGAAGAGTTCTTCTATATTCTACTTTTCTATCCAGAACTGGTGGAGGGAGAAAAATTTCCTCCATCACCAGTCTACAGCCTTCATTCAGCATGTGATCATTCCACTGCCTGGTAAAAATAAATCCCAGACTGAAGTGAACACACACTTCTTTATAAGTAATAGGAAGCTAAAGATACTGTGAGAAGTAGAAATGAATCAGTATAAGTTATATCAAGAAATAATCTGTTGTTAGAGGGGACAGGTCAAATACAGATTGTGAGAGGCTGACAATGGGATCTCTACTGGCACAGTCAAGCGAACCCCACGCTTCGCTCTATGACTCCTGCATTTTGGTAAAATACATTCAAATATCCAGTACCTTCCTACAAGGAAGTCTTACAGGACTTTCTTGAACAGAGTGTGGTTGAGCCAATGCCTCCAAATAAAATACTCAGATGTACAATGGTGTCTGTGCCTGGATGGAAGAGGACTAGCATCCAACAATTCACTATGGACAGAGCATTTTCCTGTCTTTCAGCCCATCTCAAGACTGAAATAAAGTCATCCTAATGGTGGAAAAAAAAGGAAAAATTCCATCAATGTCAGAAATTGATCAACATGTATTATTCTTGTATTTTAGGTGTTACCATTCCCCAAAGTTTCAGTTAAACTTTTTATTTTTTGAAGTAATAAGCTAATCCTGGACAGTTATACTAAGCAGGGACATTATTTGAGGTTATCTACATGTAAGAAAACATGCCAAAATTTTAACTTTATCGGCAGTTTGTTGATTTCAGAGTGCTGGAAAAGCACTCTGGTCCTGGCATATATATATATATAGCCAGTATGTTCTTTTAGTTTCATTTCAACTTAGAAAATAGTGGTTTCTTCTCCAGGACATGGATGTCCCACTGTGATAAGGACCCTGACTTTGTGAAGATTTTACACTCAGAATCTTTAAATTTTTATGCTACATTAATGGCATTTACAGAGAGAGGCACTAGAAGCAGCTGGGCTTTCTATTGTCAGAACTATTTTGTTCTGGGGGCAAAGCCACATATTTTAAAAGAAAATATAACAGCAATATTTTTCTCAATCAGGCACAGATAAGTCTGTTGAAGGAAGTCTATAAAGCGCTCTTTCTGTAGCCTCAGGAAGAAAGTTCAGATTCAGACAGCCACAGAACTTTTAAAGTAGGGGTTAGCAAGTTAGATCTATCTATGTAACATTGTAACACTACATATGTAATATTCTCTATGTATTACATATATATAATACATATTATATGTAATACATATTCTCTGTCCTTGGAGTCTGAACACTTCAGTACTGCAGGTGGGGAGACATCATTGCCTGCAAGGTTTGGGCAAGATTTTTACAAGATTTGACTTGCCTGGAATGAATAAGCACCCATGCTGGTGCACAGCAAAAGACAATAGAACTCCCCCCCAGTTCAGTAGATGTGTAGGCTCCCTGCTTCAGTATATCCCAGAATTCCCACATAGTTTGGGCTGCTATCGACATGTGGGCTTGCAAGCTGTCCCTGACAAACCCATATGTGAGGACTTAAAAGAAGCAGTTGCCTGTCTCAAGACACTGCCCCCTTGAGATAATGGAACCTGAGACAAGCACAGGTGGCACAGCAGGAAGGAGCTGATTCCAGACCTAACAGAAGTAAAGGTTTGGTTAGCATCTGGAAAAAATTCCCACTGTGACAAAATATGGGAAAGGAAACAAGTGCTTATACACACGCTACCTCAAATTATTGGAATGGCATGTATGCCCCATGGAATGGCATGTATGCCCCAGGATCTGGACTGTAGAAAAGTAGTACTTCCAGAAGAATGACTCTGGGATTATTGACTTTGGCACAGGGTCTTGTCTGCACCTTAGATGGGGCAGAGGCATCTCTTATAATCAGACTGTAACACCAAACAGTGAAACTATGAAGATGTTTCAAATCAGAAAAACTAATTGTGGCAGCAGCATTCACATTTAATTTATTGACTTCTAACAATATATAAAAGCCAAATTAATACAAAGGAAGTGAAGAAAATGAAGTAAACCCCAAAAACGCTTCAGCTGCCTAAATCACTTTCAGTACCACTCCCAACGATTACCATTACTAGTACCTGCCTGGTCTCAAGCTGCTGTATCATATCATCCAGTCCTGTGCTCTCCTGTGCCATGTCTCTACTGTTTTATGACATCTAAAATGGTCTAGACATCCATGTTTAAGCAACTGCATTTCACCAACTCATCGTGGTTACAGAGAGACAAACTTAAGCAATAAAGATTTCACATCTAATAGCCAATGCAAAAGCTGTTTAAGCGACTGACCTGATTTGTCACAGACACAGTGTCAGCTCAGCAAATGAAGGGAAGACATGAGAAATTGTGGAACACTGAGAGGTGGTGAAATAATAAGAGCCTGCAGGCTGACATGTCATCTGTTCTCCCATTCAAAGCATGCTGAACTCCATGTCAACTTTCCCATTCTGTTCAGAGGCTTTTGGTTTGCTCCATGAGATAAAGAAAGCTTCTGGTGGAAATCTGTCAACTTTTGGGATAAAATCTATCTATCTAGACCAACCATGGCAACTTGCCTGGCATAGCAAAAGAGAATCATAATTCTTGTTTCTTGCATGTTTTTAACACAAAGATACCTGTGCCACAAGATTCTAAACCATCTTTACTACAAGTCAGAACATCACTCCTGGTCAAAAAGATTCTGAATCCAACAAACAAGGTTCTGATTCTTTGACAAAGATCTCTGCACTCACACTTCACTGCAAGACTCAAATCTAAATTAGACAATTAGCTGAAGCCATTACAAAATCATTTATCATACGAAGTTGTTTAGTGCAATACGTGGCAGTAAGTTATCTAGCATACCTTTACACTTCATTCTGACTTTCCTCTCCTGCACCATTTGACCTGTGCTGATCAGCAGATCTTTCTTGTTGAAAACATATGGTTCAAATGCAGAAGATTTATTTTTGACAATTAAATTCAGTCATTTAAGCAAAATACTGTAATGAGTACACTGGAGGAAGAGTGAAGATAAGGATGTAAGATATAAAGTGCGTATTTTTGGTAGCTGATTCTATTCAGAAAAAGAGAAAATACATTTATCTGTGTTTTGATTAGTGTATCTTGGGGCAGTAAATCAGTTTTCCGTTCCGGTCTTGTGCACTATAATTTGTCATTCACACAGATGTGGCCCAAGGAGGAAGAAGCTTCACTGTTTCCCATCTAAGAGAAAAGAAATGACAACAGTGACTTTATTTGATTGGCAACCTCCCAACATTGCCCTTATCAGGTGCCTCCAAGTCAATGATAACTGGGATTAAGACTAAAGAAGGATGGAGAAGCATGGTCCCTGCTCTGGTGGACCTCAGCTCCTGCAAATTCCTGCAATGAGAGTAAACCCACAAACCTACTCATTCAGGGGCCAATGGTACCTCACCACAATCACAGAAATACCATGGGAGTAATCTGTGAATGAGAACTCCAGAGTTTCCATAGCAGAGCCTCAGAGGTTCAGGGCACAGCATGGATTTAAATGCTGGCAAGGACCTTGCCTCACTAAGTAAAAACTTACCCAGAAAAATAATTGTAATAGCAGTGGGAACACAACTACAGTGAACAGTTGCAGAAAACAGAGCATAAAGGATCAGCATTATACAAAGTGTATTGCCTTGTTTGTTTTACTTCTGTTTCTTTGTGTTAGTTCTGAATTAATTATTTTTCTCCTAAGAGTACTGGGCATAGCAAGGAGTACTAGAATGAAGTGGCAGTGCCAGCATGCAGTCAGTGGGGCAAAGCACCTGGAAGGAGACTGAAGACGCTTAGAGGCTGATCCATTGCATGTTAATAAGATGAGCTATTTAATCCTCTATCAGATTTGACATCCAGAAAAAAGGAGGAGGGTTCAGAGAAAGATAAGATTGTAAGAATTATGTAAATTTCAAAGAAAAAGTTATACAAAACCCAGGGAAATTCCAATACAATGTTTGAATGGTATTTGTTGATATAACTAGTGTAAATGAGACCTGTTACCAAACATTTCAATTACAAGGAGCTGTATTTAAAGCATGACTGACTGGAGACATCATTAGGCATTCCACTATTTAGGGGTGCCAAAATCAGTAAACACTTCTACCCAGCCACTGTTCAACAGAGCCTTCCCCCACCTTCTCTTACCGTCTGGGTAAAGGCGTCAGCGCAGTTTGCCCGTATTTGCTCAGCAGTCAGGGGGCTGTTCAGTGCAAAGGTCTTTTTCAGTCCTCTTTCATTCCTCACACCAGTTATTGCATCCCTCAAAGCGAAGAACACAGAGCATCCCAAGAAAAATCCTGCCTCACCTATCCCCTGAAAAAGATTTTAAAATCTCTCAGTCTCTCATATAAATACACAGATACAGTCCTATTTTGTATTGCATAGTACACACAAGTAAGCTGCACACTCTGAATGACATTACGATTTCTCCATCAATTAATATTTTTATTCTAACTTTTCAGTTTATCACCACATTTAGAAGTATGGTTTTAAATTGATCTTTCAGCTTCTGTGTGTGGTCTATTAACAAAACTCTAAAACCACTACTTGCCAACCATTAAAGTGACACAACAATATCTAGTTTTATCTCTTATTATCTTCCCTGATGTCATAAATAAAACAATTTACTGGACACTTATTTGAAATGCTAAAGGAGAACATTTCAAATATATGTGTTTTATATGAAAGTAATTTCTCAGTTTGGCCTGGGATCTAAGAACTAGGCCAACTGATGATCTGCTTACCTTGGATGCATAAATGGCATAAGGATTTTGAGAAGATGACAGCAGGGAAACACTAAACTGTTCTGGAATATCACAAACAGCAGGGATCTTATACTGATCTGGACCCCGAGTACAGAGGACTCCTTCTGAAGAATACTTTAACTCCTCCATTGTGTACAGTCCAATGCCTTGAACAAAAGCACCTTCAATCTTTAAATAAGAAAATAAATAGCATTTATGTACTCACATTTGGTTAACCAAGAAAACTTCACCAAGAACTCATTTGTATCACTAGCTGTTACTGTAATATATGTAAGGCTTAATGCACTTCTGTTTGCCTAATGAGATCTTCAACATTTTGGGGCAACTGTAATGGAAAAGCTTTCACACTCCTCTCTCATACCTGAGAAGACAAATGCTTGTATGATGAAGCGATGAGATCTGTGGACCAGCCTGCAATGAACAAAGATGTTTCCCTGCTATCAAGTAGGGAAGGCAGGTCAAACAACTTGGAGACTGTAGATCACAAACAGGATTTAAGTCCAGTAAATAGAAGCCATACACACATACTGGAAGTACTACAGGTTGAAACCATGGGTAAAATTCAAACTTCTTTGACATCTACAGAGTTCTGACATTAATTCAATTGGAGCAAGTCTATAGGCAAAAGACATTCTAATATGATCTATAATCTAGTAAGAAATGAGTGTTTTCTGAATTAATGAGATAATCTTCATTTCACATAAGGACAATAGTGCAATAGAAATAAGGCATCAGAAAATTCTTGGCACGTACCTGTCCTATATCCACAGCTGGATTTATGCTGCATCCAATGTCCATAACAATGTCTGTTCTGAGGTTCTGTCAATAAAATTCAAATTTGTATCACCCAGAGAGATGGACTGAAAGCATTAGAAGATAATGTGGGTCAGAGTTGGAATTCAGTGAAATAAGAAGTACTGAGATAGAGGCCCTCCATGTACATAATTTCAGAATAATTTCCAATATCTCATCACAAGCAAAAAGGGCTTGTCTCAACTTTTACAGAAGTTTAGCCAGAGACAGCCCTGCCAGATTTTTCCCATTGCTCAAGGAAACCCCCATACAAATGTACAGAAAGAGGGCATATGATCATCAGTCTGTAGCCTTTAGCTGTCCAGATGGTCAAAGGCCTGGAAATTGAATATTGCTATAGAGTGTTTGCTGGCAAACAGGGACAGAAGAAGCAAAGAACATGTTAGATGTCAGCCATAACCCAAAAGGTGAACACGTATGACATTGACATGTATGTCAGAAGCTGGTTAATACTGCACAGCTTTCATTCTGCTCCACCTGTAATTCATATTTACATCATTAACATATTTACTATCATGTGAAGACAAGGGACTTATTAACCCCAAATCTGAATGATTGTGGAACCAAGCCTTATTCACATTACTTTCAAAACATCTCTGACATTCAGTTATTACCTTGTGATCTCCTGTTAGACAGTTGATTTCAACCTCTGAACAAGCAGCTCCAAAAAGAAAATATGTGAATGGCTGTCCTTCCCCTTTCTCCCAGTCCATGTATTCATTGTAACCTCTGATGGAAGAAACAAAGTCCACAAGAAGAAAAGTGACCACAGTTTGCATTATAACAAAGCAGATAAGCACAAAAGTTTGAAACTGCTAATAAAATCTTTAAATGAAATCTTAAGTAACACTCAGAACTTCAAAATTTCATGAAAGTCTACACAGCACTACTAGTTTAGGTTTGATGCCTCTGGTATTTGTACAGAATGTAGCAGACAAGTAAGCTATTTCAGTTCAGGAGAGTCTATAACCAGCATAATCCTAGAAATATACTAATAAAAGCACAGTAACCAAATACAGAATAAACATTTAAGGTAGTGGTTAGTGGGGTAAGAGAACATAAAGGAATTTAGAAAAAGGGAAGAAAACTTGTCAGGACCTATGAAAGAATAATTTACAAGAGATAAATGAAACAGTCAAAATTACAGAAGCAGCCTACAGAATTCAGTGAGAGGGTTAAAAGTGGAATATTGAAATAAAGGTGTAATTACTTGGAAGGTAGTGGGATCAACTGAGGACACCAGAGCAGTCAGGAATGATGGGGTAAATCCAAGGACATGAGAGGAGAGTGAAATGTAGTGTCTTCCAAATATGGGAGCTATATGACTAAGGTGTGTTTTCTGACTATGTATGACTGAAATGTCTTTGTTGAGCATATTTAAGATTATCATAAAGCAATTGTAGTACAGAACTATGCACTGAAAAAGGGATACACAAAATCCATACACCCAACTTCTCATAATCTATTTACCCCATCTGCCTTTGAGACTCCTGGAAGTAGAGAGTATGACTGGATAAGAACTAGATCAATACAGGATCTGAGGCTCAGGGATCTGCAGATGTTTTTGGACACTATTAAATATTGATAGCAAAGTATGACTATTGTTCATTACTTTGGTGATATCAACATTCCTAAAGGGCTGCATAAGCAGAAAACATACTTGAACAGGCTTAACAGCAGGAAGGGACATTTTATTTGGACATTTCTCAGTGTTTATAGAAGTATGGATTTCCCAAGTGCCCTTTCAACTTTCTCCAGACTGCCCAGTGACCCAAAAAGTTGCTATTGATAAGGAAGAACTACCAGCAGAAGGAGAGAAGAGATAAGGCACAGCAGGCTAAGAGAAAAGCTTTGCTTGAATCCCACCTGAGCTATAGCACAGAAATTTTTCATTTCTGGATCTTTATAAGCACTCTGAAAGAATTCAAAGAAAAAGGACCAAGAGACTGCTCTGAGAGCAGTGGGAACAATATTTATAGCTTATAGCAATGATATTTATAGCTTATAGCAATCCAGTCTCCAGTAAATAAACTATATCCCACTTTGCACATGACTGTTACAGGCAGCAGTCACTTTCTTGATGCTTTCTAGTTTGCTAAAAGTCAATTCATGGAGCAAAGATGGCACAGAATATTCTTTTAATACTTTCTAGAGAGTCCACAGAAGACTAGACATAAATTAACACCTAAACTTTATGCTTCCAACCCTCCATATATCAATTAATTATATAAAACATAAAATGAGCTATTCAAAAGACCTATTAGACAGGATCTTCTCTTTACAGCATTAATTATCTTCAGAAATCAGTCCTAGTCTAATTTATGCATTTTTAAGGAACAAAAATATATTACCTAAAATAGCCAGTAGCTGAAAGGCTCACACTCTGTTTAAAAGCTTCTTTAATCTGTAAAATATAGCAGTGCTTGTGGTAAACCAAGGAAAAAGTCAGGAAGGAACACAGCATAGGCATATTTACTTTATTTACATATATATACTTACCCACACATATTTATTTAAAATCCAAACTGTAAAAATTGTAAAGAAAGGAAGACAAGCGGAGTTAAGTATGTTTAGCTGCACATGGTGTCTAATGCTACAGAACTAAACCCCTCTTGCATGAACAATCTGAATTCTTATGGCAATACAAGAAGGAATACACCTGTCAACAGCAGTGTTCTTGCAGAATCTTTATTACTGGTAATGCCATAGTCAGAAAGGGCTCTGCTCAGTTTTTCTGATCAAGTTCAATAGAAATGGGTCCCTCTATCAGCTAACCAGATCTTGTTGATAAGTCACTGATTATATTGGGCCATGTGACTGTGTGTATATGCAACCTTTTGCTTTTTCTTTGATAAACTGCCTTTATCTAAACCCACTGACTTGTTGGATTTTTTTCATCTTATTCTCTTCCCCAATCTCACTGAGAAGGGAAGTGATAGAGCAGTTTGTTGGGCACCTGGAGTCCAGCCAAGGTCAAACCACCACACTGACATAAAAGATCTGCATTATCTATTTGCACAAAAATAATAGTTTTCAAGAGAAATGCTCTTTGTAAAGTTCTGCCAGTCATAAAAATGATAATATGCGGTCCCAAATCTACTCCCTTTGAGTGATTCTCATGTTAGATTTACTCAGTTTTCAAGTCAAGAAATTTCTGTTAGGCTTTTGGTCAGTTTTACTGACTTTCTAAGATATAAAGTTACTTCTCTGCATATATTAACATTCCTTCTTTGGTCAGCCATTTCTTGTAATACTTTTGGTGTGTCTGAATGATCCAAATTAATTGTATATCTATTAGAGGAGATTACGTTTTTTGGATTAGTGTTTTATTGTTAATTCTAAGAAGGATTTACACAGAGCCAAGGCCTTTTATGCTTTTCGGATTGTCCCACTGGTGAGGAGGCTGGAGGTGCATGGGAAGCTGAGATAACTGACCAAAAAGATATTCCAGACCATATGGCATCATGCTCAGTATATAAAGCGGGGGGAAGAAGGAGGAACAGGGGGACATTTGAAGTGCTGGTGTTTGTCTTCCCAAGTAACCATGAGGTGTGATGGCACCCTGCTCTCCTGAAGACGGCTGAACACCTGCCTGCCCATGGGAAAGAGTGAAAGGATTATTTGCTTTGTTTGTGTGTATGGCTTTTGCTTTACCCATTAAACTGTCTTTAATTCACTCACAAGTTTTCTAGCTTTCACTCTTCTGACCCTTTCCCTGATTCCACTGGTGGGGGAATGAGTGAGCAATTGTGTGGTGCTTGGTGCCTGGCTGAGGCTACACCACAACATACTGTAACCCTTTAGACATAGGCTGTGGACCAAATCTGAGACTAAGCAGACCTCACTACATCTAGACTCCTCTGAAAACTTTAGAAAGCCAGGGCATCTCACTGATGCTCATGACTCAACAGGAGGGACCATAACCTGATTTTACTATAATCCATTGTAACAGATTACAGATTTGTTACTTGGATATTGCACTGGCAATATTTAAATACTGTACTAGCAATAAATCTAATTATTATCTTCCACATAATCATTTGTGCCTGGCCAAGAACCTTCTCTTGACTTTCACCTTTTTGTGAGATAGCCTGTTTCTACAGTTTTTAACTTTAGGATTATTAGGCTGAGCAGATTTATAGACTACAGTACATTTATCACAGCTTCTGCCAGCCCTCAAACACATTCAGTAGGATTCACAGGTATTACCCAATCATTCCAGGTCCCTGTTGGGTTCTTCTTGATGATGGGCTGCAGGCGTTTCAGAAGAGTTTGACAAGCATCCTGGTGAGAATCAGGAGAATATATCACAAAATTAACACAGATACATTTAGTACTATTCAAGTTATGTTCTAGTTACTATTTAAATAGTATATGCTTTACTGTTATCTTAAAAAGGTATTGCAGGAAATGTCATATTAACTACATAGACATAAAACTTCTAAATGGTTAAGTTACAAGGGCTGGGATCTGTATGAATCAGTAGATTTAAAACATGAACAGGGTGCAAGATTTGTATGGGATTAGTTAGCTTGTTAGATGAAACAAAGACTTTGTCAAGTATAAGCCTTCTTGGGAAAGCCCAAACCATATTCTGAAAACTCATAAGCACCATTACTGAGAAACTGTCAGATCATGTTTCTTCTTGGCCACCTCCTGCAGTATTTTTGGTAATCCCAAACTTGATTTATATGGGACCACTAGGGCCTAAAGTCCGGCAAGTCTGTCCCCTCAAGGGACAGGGTATTTTTTTTCAACTAAATACTATTTTTTACCTTCACAGCCATGCCATTGACATCTGTCCCTGCAGATCCTACCGAGGCACATGCATTGGGAACAGTTGTTGTGCTCGTTTCACAGAAGTGGATACACGACATGGGGATGTTCAACTCCCGACTAGCAACCTGTTCCAAGAACAGCATATTCTTTGTTTTAGAAAAAATCTAAACAATCCAACAATTCCCCAGTATTTGCTCAAAGTCAGTAATAGCAGGAAAGATAAAAATTTTAGCAAGTTCTCTTCTAATCTCCAGCTGAAATAATTCTGTCCGATTTGGCAGTACTAAGAAACAGAAAAGGACAATGTTCTAGCTGTACTCAAACTCTGGATTGAGACTCTGAAGTCCAACACTCATTCCTGATTTTCCTGCTTATACCCTGTAAGACTTATAGCAGATTATGCAAGCCCAGGTCCCAGACTTCCATTTACTTTATAAATACCTCTACAGAACTGTCTCAGAATTATCCATTAACCAAACAGGATCATAATGTTATCATCGTGACTATACCAATCTGAATAATCTCTGCTTTTTCACTATGGGTTTTATGGGATCAGCCCCCAAAAATCTTATTTCTAAAAAGCTTCTTCACATTACTGGAAGAACAAAAAACAGTCTGTTTTTTCTTTCCTTCTGCCTCTATGAATTAATGAAGGAACCTCTGCTTTCTAACCCTCTCAATGTAAAGAAGCAGTGGCTATAGTAGTAGTGCTGATGAAGAAACGGTCCTGCTGGTACACTAACCAAAAAGAAAACCTTCACCTTGTTTATCTGCATGACAGATAAAGCACAGGGCAGTTATTTATTTAGACAATTTGTTACCTGCATCATTTTTGTATGAATACCCTGCCCCATTTCAATTCCACCATGTGTCAGAAGCACAGACCCATCAGTATAAATATGAACCAGTGCAGCAGCCTAAAAAAGAAAAACAAAATCAAGATCAGACTAGTGAGGAAATGTGTTGTATGTGGTAGTGAATTGAATTTAAAAAAAAAAAAACCAAAGTGTTTAAGTGTATTTCAGTTTATCTGTTTAGTGCTTTTGAATAGAAGGCAAGATTTGAAAGTCTGCTTGCTGCTCTTCCTCTATAATGAACTTCAAAAGAAAAAGATACACATCCTTGTATTGTGGTCAGATTTTTCTGTTATTAGATCCTGAAACAAACCTACACCTGGCAACAGTATCTCAGTGGTTCCAAAGGAAGCTGGAGGAAACCCCTCACTAGGGGCTCTAAGTGCAATTTGCTGCAAGTTCCATTTTCTCTCTCATTGACATGTGAGAGCCCTGGAGGTTTTTAAATGGCATAGGTTGAATTTCTGAATGAGATTTTCTTCCTGGACTCAGCTAGAAGTAGCACTGTAGACTACAAAAACCCTGTGACTTTAGTTGAACAGAGACAGCCAGTTTGATATGATGTCAGTCAATTAATTAATTTTCAATTGATAGAATGCTGTCTGTTTCAGAAACACTGGACACCCACATTAAAAAAAATACAAGGACCAAAAGTACTACTGTCCTTTTTTGCTTCCTTAACCTTAGCCTTTTGTGGCATCAAAGGATTTAAGTCTTTAAGAGCAGCATCCCATAGTACCCCCATGGGCAGGAAGAGGAGACTCAGAACTATTTCTGGAGTGGACAACTTATTCAATGAACATTTTGCTATCAGTCTTCAAAAACTTTTTCTAAGTGTGTTCGACTCACCTATTCCAACAGTGCACCCCAACAGGTGGACTAGCCTTTAAGCAGGCAGAGTCCATGCTGCCTGGGTCCTGAAAACCAAACAGCTTTGATCTCAACTTGGAAAGAGCTACAGGCTACTACAGACTCTTCAGAGAACAATCATCAGGAGGACTATAATTTTCCAGGAAAAGATAATATATTTGTTTTGTATACTAAGATAAAGTGACTGTAATCTTCTATGGATAAAATGCTTACATCACTTACGCTTAATGAAACTCACCTGAGAAAGGTAAGGTGTGCCTAGTCCAAATGGAAATTTCATTGGTACAATGGCAATCCCTCTTTTCTTCCAGTAATTTTGTTTATTAAATTTATTGATAGCTGTTCTCCTACTGTAGTATGCAGATTTCTCCATACATTCATTCCAACACCGTATTAAATTCTGCGGATCAAGATTTTGTTTGAAGTGTGTCTGCTCATCCTTCTTATACATATTTATTTCCCTAATCTGAAAAAATGAAATTACAGGTATCACACAATCCTGTTAAAGGCAAACTGACCATCTAGGGGGACTAATAGACAACAACAAGATTCTTGTATGCTTTTTTTAACAATTACCAGTTTGTATGACCATGCTGTTCATTCAACAACCAATGTTGACTTAAAAAAATATGAATTTCAGCACAAATAATGCTTGACTTAGAAAAGACTTGTTCAAACAATTAAACTAATCTAAAGGTTTTCAACTTTCCAGTTCCACAGACTTTGTTTCAGGAGAGAAGATGCCTTCATTTAGTCACCTTTTCTGGTGATAAACCAGTTTTATCTGCAACATCTGTTATCCAAGTTTCTGTCACCAGTCCTGATTGAGGAAAGCCAAAGCCTCGGAATGCTGTATTTGACGGCAAGTTTGTTTTGCAGACATAAGCCCAGCATCTCAAATTGGGAATCTTGTATGCATTGTCCATTTTTAATAAGGATACTTCTGCTACCTGAGGTAGGGGACAAACAGATCTAGTTTAATGTCAAAACAGTGCTTCTTTCAAATTTACATTTAAATCTTCCTAATTGCTTATATAAAAGAGCTTAATTTGAGACAATTAGCTTTAAAATTGAGTTTCTGGGAATCACTGGTAGTAAGAGTACTCATGCACACATACAGACTTCATTAATACATTTTTCATGCAATATATTAATTTTCAGGGTTTTTTTGATACAGAACACAGCTGATGTTACTTGTACATGAATGTTATCAGTAGTTAAGGATGTAATAGATATGTCATTTTATGATTGATTTTGCTCCTACTTCAATACCAAAAGCCACACAAACTAAAAATAGGCAGATTAGATTTAAAGCAAGAGTAGCTATGAAAGGAACTGATGAAAGCATTCTGAACTATCACATCCTACAGAAATCCACACTTAAGGTTTAGTTCCAGCAGAAAGCATATGTACTGCAATCTACAGTGTCTTCTGGTCCTTAAGTTTTTCATTTAGAGGTTTTTTTATATGACAAACAGAAAACCACATGAAGAGAAAAGTCCTATACTAGAGACCTCAAATTAGGCTCTAGGAGTCAGTAGAAAAAAAATTTAAAAATGGTTTGATGCCTGATGAAGAGGTCACTGTCTCTCTTCAATGATAAGTAGATTTCTCAGAATGACAAATTTAAGCCTTGGTTATTCCTGCTAGGTCCAGTAGCTTCACTTCATTGCAGAACTTCATCTTAAGACAGTTCTGACATGATCTGCATTAATGTACATGCTTATAATAATGAGTTTTCTTCTAACCTAGGCTATTTTTCAGAACCACGTTAGGCAGCAATACCACAGGCAGTTACACTGAGAGATTTCAAGATGCAGAAAATACTCATAGGTGGGGCAATGACAAGCAGATGAGGAGTAGTACAGCAAACATTTCAGTTACAGCTAGAATAGCCTGTACAAATACAAATACCTAGTGATGATATCAAAGCAAGAACCATTTTTTACTTTGCAGACTTGTAAGTGAGAACTGAGGTATACAGCACAATAAATGCTGACCCAGTACAGAAATGTATAGGGCAGGATAACTATCACTATGAATTTTCTGAAGGCCAAGAAAGATTTTCCTAGCTCTGAAGATAGAAAGCTTTAGGCAGGGACAAATGCAGGTACTAGGCATTTTAAAAGGAATACATTGTTAGTTGAGATGTTCATAACAGGAAAATAAGCCTGAGAAAACATTCATGAAGTGAATGTGTAGGGCAATATAAGAAAGCAGTAAGATGCTTCACTAAATTTATAAGGAAAGGTTAACCTGCTCAGTGTAGATTCTTCCAACAACCCACGATCCCTATATCAAAAATCTGTATGATTAATAATACATTGGCAAGGGAATATGGCTTCATAATTTTCCAGCGAATGATTCCTCTGTGTTATAAGGTTTGCCAGTATAAAATCCTTACCAGGACAGATTCATCAGGGGTACATCCTCCATTAACATAATATTTGGTGTCCACAGCTGTGATCCTACCATCATTCAAGAAGCCAACCTAGAAGTATCAACAGTACATTATTTAGAATTCAGCATTCATTTGTTTCTGAAGTGCTTGTATATTTTGAAAATTAACATAACCCACACATTCAGGGTCATACTGCACTATTAATTTCTGGGCAGCATTCACTGAAACTATAGAAGGACAAGAGAGAAAGAAAGTTTCTAAGATGTAAGCTTTCCCTCCTGGCATCTGTGATCTGTATAGGTGGAGCATAGAATAAGCAACATAAGCCCATTGGGAAAGGAAGAAGCAGTGGCTTCCTCTCTATTGGCTGAGATGGCTGACAAGAGTGTCACCTAGGAGTGCTTACTGTAGATAAAATCAAATCCCACTTTAATGGTAAGAACAGTGTCTGGCAGATGGAGCATGACATTTATGTTTATTAATGAAGAAATGTTATCTTTATCTCACATCCCTCTTTTCACCTGCTGCCACTAACAGTTCCTGAATTCTCAATATGAGCTACAGCTCATTTTCAACTTTAGGGAAGCATCTTATAAAACCTCTCTTATTTTACCTATGTGGAATGTCATGCAACTTGCTTAGTATTAGCAGCTAGATTTGCAGCAGCCTTAGGCTGGAGGCTGTGAACTTTCACCTAGGTATGTTGAACTGTTACCTAGTCAAGTAAAAGAAGGCCTCAGAGTCAGTTCAAACTAAAAGATAAGGAAGCTACAATCTCTAGCAGATGCTGCACACTTAGATATAAGAAAATAAATGGCCCAGCTACAGACAGTGAAAGAAACCCATGAAGAATGTGAAGACTCCAGACCCTTAATGCAACTATTGGTTTGTACTGTCATGTGAGGCATGGGGTTAGATTGTAAGGGTATAATTGCCCAGGTATAATCCTATTGTTCAGGGTCCCTCTTTGAAGGCATCCAGCTTGAGTTGTAGTGCTATTAACAAAAGGTACTTTTAAAGAGAAAATTTTCAGCTTATTGATTCAGCAGAAACTTGGATTTAAACCCCATTTTGGTGACTAGCATATGTAATTTATATGACAAGTAGAGAAAGAAAAGAAGGCAGAAATTATCCTAATGCATAATTATGACTGACAACAGTGCATGGGCAGGGAAGAGATTGATTTCCTCCATAGGGCAAGTTTTCTGTATGACACTGTTTCTGTGAAAAATTAGCTGCTTCTTTGTGTGAATCTAACCATATGGAGAGTTAAAAATAAAGTTCTGCAGAAGAAGTCTCCTATAGGTTAGTTTCCTGATCCCAGAAAGAAAGACAGAAAGAGCTATAAAAGGATAAAGAACATGAAGGAACTAGAAAAATAATAAATCAAAACCCTGAAGAGATAGAAGCAGACAAAGGGGCTGTACAGCAAGTTTATCTCTTGAGTTCCTGCCTTGTAGCTTTGTTTTAAAATTGAATTGGTTATACCAATTTTCATTAATAGAACATATTACCCAGTAAGACTGAAATACTTATTCACAGAATATAGGTGAATTCTTGTGGCACTCACTTTATATTTAGCCATAAAAGGATGTCGGCCACCAGTGATTACCATATCATCCTCTCGGCTCAGAATAAGACGGACTGCTCTGCTGGTTCTAAATCCAAAAAAGAAAAGTCAAATTGCAATTAAAATAAAGGATGTTGTTAATAAGATGGCTATGGCTACTCATCATGTATCCAGATCCAGCCATGCATATAAACATGCATTTAGATTAACCTTAACTTTAATATGCCTGAACATATGCTTAACACTATGTCCAGAGTTCCTTTTTTTCACATTTACAGTCATGTCAGAATTTTAATTTCATCTCTTGAAAGCCAACAAGATAACTCAGTGCAAACTACTCCTGAGGAAACTATTTCAGTGTTAAGTGTTCATCACCTCTTAGCTATTCAGAATCATACCGAAACAGAGTGTCTTGGAATGAAACCAAAATATGAATAACAATAAAAATATGAAAATTAGTCTAGAAATGAATATATCATTTAAAATAATTACTTTAGAAAAATGGACATAAGGTATAAAATAAGGCCCTAAAAATAAAAAAGATAGTTTAAACCATAAAAGAAATATTATTTTTAGCATGACGTGTTAATAAAAAACACAATGTGGCCAAAAATAATCAAGAGCAATTTTATACCAGTGACAGTAGAAGTAACATAAACCTATTGAGCTAACCCCTCAGACGATGAGATAATTTTGGCTGACAGGACCTAGCCTGATGTGAATTCTGCAGGAAATCAGTTATGCTTATAAAGTAGTTTAGTGTGCCCTGACAGGTAATTGCCAATATTGCCCTGCAAAATTTGGAAGATGGGGGATGGAGCTTTACGTGTTAATGTTCTTAAACTAATTCAAGCAGTATTAGAAAAAGCATAATATCTCATAGATTTAAGATAATTTTGACTGAAAGATGTTGAGGACTGAGCTAGAACTACTTTTTCTTACAAGCAGTTCTACTCATGAACTCTTCCATCTGCATTCTGTTGTGTCAGTGAAGTTCACAACTGGAGGGTTAATGTCATATTTTAATGTATGTACAAAGTCTCAGTAGTTAGGGACAGGTCCTTTTGAGTATTTCTAGCTTACACTAACACCAACTTCTGGCAGACCATTAATTTAGTTGAGTCTAGAGCTGCTTGACATAAGCAGTCCAAGAAAACAAAACAAAGAAATGCACTGAATAGTCTTGCAAAATGTGAAGTCAGGATTGTATGACTTTTTCACTAGCAGCTTTAGAAAAGGAGAAAGCATTTTAGCCAAAATGGAAAACTTGTTTCCTCTATTTTTCATATCCCAACACACACATACTGCACTTACTTGTTTGCTGCCACTGCAGCAACTGATGCCAGTAAGCCAGTTCTCAGGATTTTCCCACCAAAAGCTCCACCAACTCGTTTAACATGGCACATGATCCTGTTGGCTGGAACACCTAAACTCGCAGCTACCATCTCCTGTAAATCAAGTTTTAATATTTTATGCCAACTCAAACTAAGCCCAAAAGCTAGATTCTGAAATAGAAACTTTTTCTAGGAAATGGTTCCATAGATGTTTCTAGTCTTCTATCAGATGACTATAACTTTTCCTTTACCCTAGGTTAAAAAGTAAAGAAAGAATAACGACAAACTCTCAACAGGGTTCACATTTCCAACCTTTACCATGCAGACTGTGAAAAGGCCATTGGCCAATGTGAAGAATAATACCCTTGAATTACATTATCTAAACAGTAAAAAGCTTCAGGTATAACAAAAATGGATTAGTATACAGTTTCTATTATTTTTATTACTAAGCTAATACCTTCTATTTTTATTTAAAATAAAACTATTTTTTTCTTAATGATCTAAGGTCTTGCTAGTGTCAGGAATGTTTTTGGTTGAAATAATTTCCTCAAACACAAAGTTCTTCATACTACTTGGCTATTGGCAATACAGTAATAATGGAAATTATAAAAGGAGCTGAACTGGGCTTTGAACACAAAATGCCAGTGTTGAGTCTGAAATACCATCAGTTTCATGCACTGTGGCTATTGCTATGCAGGCCACAAACTATGGCAGCTTTGTTTTGTCATTTACCATCATGACAATGTTTAGAGGGCTAGAACACCTCTACTATGAAGACTTAGAGACTTGGAGTTGTTCAGCCAGGAGAAGACAGCTACAGGGAGACTTTACTGTGGCCTTTCAAACTATAAAGGGGGTTCACAATAAACAGAGCAAGACTTTTTAGCAAAGCTTGTCTTGACAGGAAAAAGGGCTACGGTTTTAAACTAAAAGAGGGCAGGTTTAGACTAGACAAGAGAAAGAAATTTTTTACAATGAGGGTGGTGAGGCATGGGAACAGGTTGCTCAGAGAACTTGTGGTCGATGGGAGTCATCCACAAGACAACTTGTGGATGATGTGCTCATCATTGGGAGTGTTCAAGTGCACATTGGATGTGACTTTAAGAAATTCTATGCAGAGGAAGACAACCCTGTACCTGGCAGGGGCGTTAAATTAAATAGTCTTTAAAGATTCCTTGAAACCCAAATCAGTCTGTGATTAGGAGACTGCTGCATGGAGTAGCACTCTCACCTACAGCTGTTAGACTTGATCAGATCCTCAGTAGGTTCTGACTCTGTAGGGAACTAATTGCTCCTCACTCCAGTGGAAAACTAACAGAGATGGAGGAGCCTCAGCACTCCACAGGAAGTTTTTCATGCCTACAATAATGGAGTATGAAGTACTTTGTTCAAAGGGAAAGGAGAGACCTATCCTGACAGTGTAGTGCTCAGTGTTTATCAGAATAGAGCAATACTACAAAGCAGCTGTTATTGGACAATCCAGACGGGCAATTACATGTTTCTATGGCTTCTGTTGCTACAGATTTGTAAACCAAACTTTAAAAGCTCTATTGTCACAAGTCCAAACACCTTCTATGAGAATGCTCTGCATTACCTGAATAATTGCTGGATGCTGTGTTGACACATACAAATCCATTTCTTTATCCTCTCCTTTTGGCACAGCAAGCATACTCTGAGTCTCCATGTAAAAGTGCTTCTGTCCCCCAGTGCAAATCTCCCCTGATCCAATGAGAAAAACACAAATGTTACTGAGGGAAAAGGACAGGAGAAATCAACCAGAGAAGAACTAACAGCCCACCATCATGTAAATTATGGCAATCTGTGTCAAATCCTCTGATACTTCTTGTGTGAAAGAGCAACATCTAAAATAAAAACACAAATTAAAATCCTTGTAAGATTAAATTGGTCTTGTTCCAGTAGCATCACCATAACTGGATTAAGAGCAGAACACTATTGCCTACAAGTGGTGACAACAATAAATAAGGCCTAGATAAGTTAAACAAAGCATAGACATACTGGACCAGGTCAAGAAGAGGGCCACCAAGATCATCAGGGGGCTGAACCACAGGATGTATGAGAAGAGGTTGAGAGAACAGGATTTATTCACCCATAAGAAAAGGTTTAAGAAGAGATCTTATTGCTGTCTACAACTACCTAATGGAAGGGTGTAGACAAGAGCAAGCCAGACTGTTCTCAGAAACACCAAATGGAAAGATTGGCAATGAACACAAGAAATTCCAGTTAGATATAAGGAAAATCAAAATCAGCATGTGAGCATCAGAAAGCAGTGAAACACTGGAACAGTGTTAGCCTATAGATGTTGCCTAATCTTTGTATTTGGAGATATTAAAAACATGACTGGACATGGCCCGTAACGACCTGCTCTAACCAGACCTGCTTTAAGTAGGAGGTTGGACTAAAAGACTCCCAACCTAATTACTCTGTAACTTGTTTTCAGGAACAGATGATGTAAAAAGCTTGAATGTAGTAGTAGAACAATAATACACTAGGTTTAGTCATGTTGGCTTCCAAGTACCCAAGAGTTTTCTCAGGCCTAATGACTATATGGAAAAAAGGTAGAACTGGGACTTGAAGAGCAGACAGTCAAACCCAAATACTGACAACCAAAAATTTCTCATCAAATGTATTCTACAGTTTACCTTCAATTACATTATCAGCAGTTTCAAATGCCTCATCAACATTTCCTTGTTCTAATTTTCTTTTTGGCTCAAAGAACGAGTTGTGTTTTATAGCTTCCTGCAATGGAGAAAAAGAGAAATAGGGGGGGTTTAAGTATTTTTAAGATTCCCAGCTTGTTGCAGCAATTTAGTCTCAGGACCAACACCATTGTCTTCAGAGACTGGAACCACCAGCTACCAAAGTCAATGAACTTCATCGCTTTACTGTCACTGTTGAGTTTGTTTATTCAATACCAGCAATTCTTTCCTGATGCATCTTGTGTAACTGATGACAGCAGTTTCTGAAGGAAATGTATTCAGTTTATTCAACACGCTCTTCCCTGTCATACATCCAGGAAGTGACCAAGACACCACAGAGTAAGAATGCAACTGCATCATCCAAAGAGTAAGAGGGGAAGAAATCACAAGGAATTAATTTATAAATTAGCATTTGCTTTATTTCTAATCAGATTTCATTGGAGTTTCAATTATAATGAAATGTTAACAAAATTTGTCAGCCTTTGTCTATTTTTCTATCAGAAAGACTATTCCATTAGACCACACACACATTATTAAAAAAGCTGACCTTTTTCAATAAAGACAAAAGCTAAAGTGACTACCAGAACTGATTCCCTGCAAGTGTGTCCTTTGTTCCTTAGTTCTACTCTCTTTAATCAAGGGTAAGTCCATATGTGACTCCCACATTATACTTCTAAAATGTTGTATATCCCTAACACCTTTCCTTCATATTGCCCATCAACTCCTATCTCCAGCCTAGCTTTCAGGCTAGACAACAGATAAAAATGCTAGAGATAATCAGGAGGTGACTGTTACCCACTAACCAGCTGGCAGCTACCAAAAAATTAGAAACCAGCAAGGCCATTGCCTTTTCCTCACTGGGAACATTAGGAGAGTTCTTTTTTTTTTTTTTTTTTGCATTCTAATGTTTATTATTGTAAAACTTGTGAAACCTTCATACTTTTGTAACTGTTGCCTGTCTATCACAAGTGGTCAAAATTAGACAAAAGGTTAAAAATTTATTTATAGAGAGATACTCAGACTGCTTAATTGGACGTTGAAATTCATCTTGTTTCCTTAAAAATAATACTTAAAAAGCAACTAAAAGAGTGTGAACTGTTGCTTCCATTACTTAAATAGGTAAAATAATAAAAAAGCAGAAGAAATTATTAGTACCTCAATTGTTAAAATTACTGGTTCCAGCATTTCATACTCTATCTTCACTTTTGCAGCTGCTTGTTTGGCATGAACATCTGAATCTGCCACCACAGCACAGACAATCTGACCCACACAAATCACCTGTAGAATACACATCACTTAATGGAACAGTGGATTCAAACAATTCCCATATGTGCTATTGATATTCTTATTCTACATAACCACAACTTATGCTTCCTCTTCACAAGTTTTCTTTGACTTAGAACTTTCGTATTTTTACATCATCCAAGAAGCTAACAAATTATAAAAACACCACTATAACTACAATCAAGGAAAATACAGTATTCAGAAATGGATAGTGGGAGGATAAAAGGCTAGAGAAAAAACAAGATAAAATTAAGAAAATCAGTTGCAAAAAGATTGTAGTTATACCTCGTTTCTTGCAAATATAATCTCTGGATCATCAGAAAAATAAAACTCATTTGCAGCTGGCACATCATGAGCTGTTATGACATCAAACACACCTGCTCCTTTCAGGGCCTCTGAGGTATCTATAGATCTGATTGGGATATGGGAAGAGACAAATGTAATTCATTAATTATACAAACTGTTCACAGAGGAAGGGAACACAATACAGAGGGATATATTTCTTGTACCACCAAGATCTGCTCATAGGCTCACACATACCTTTTCTTTCTGTCTCTGGCATGTGGAGAAGTGCAGATAAAAGACAATTTAAGACTCTACTAATCTGCTTCATTTTTAGCAGACAATTTAGATATAACAGGGAAATCACTGGCCCATTAGATTGCCTGAACTGCCTAGGTTTAATAAAAATCATTGCACAATTAGGACGTTACAACTGCAACTTTATAAGACCTCACAGCCTACACATATATTGCAAGATACAAATACTTATCTTCAGAGGGAGGATTCATGTAGAGTGATATAAAAGAAATTACAAGAAAAGACCAGCATAAATGGAGAAGGAATGGAAATGTCTAGGTGTAGAAGGATCAGAAGGAACAGCAGAAGGTCTATAAGAACAGCATGTTTTGATATCATCTACTTTAGCAGGTCCCAGCACATGTACAGGCATCTTCTCTGGACACTCAGATCAGGAGAAAAAGAAGACTGATTAAATCCTATTGACTTGCAGAGATGGGGGTGATGTCATCCCTGTGATGGGACCAAAAAGAAGGCTGCCAAAGCCAGCACTGACCTAAGAATAAGCCAGGAAATATGACAAAGACTCTGTAGCTAGAAGCCCCAGACCTATCTGTCATGACAATTAATCCTGACTAGACCACTTGAATATGTCTTGGTGCCTGAATGTTGAACAAACTGCTACAATAGGTGTATCTTGGCAGCATAAAAGCATATGTGAAAACAGTTTTCTTACAAAATAAAATCCTCTTCTCCACCCTTCTCTCCTATAAACCTCATATGAACTTTGCCACTCATATGTTGCTGCAATGTTGCCACACTGTTTCCTACATTTTGAACAATTTTCTTCTTTCATCATAGAGTTGAGGTTTCAAAGCAGTGTTGGTAAAACTGAATCTCGAAGTCTGCTTGCACTGCACAGCTGAGCACCTGGTGGAAGTAGCTAGGCTAACTCTGGGCTGGTTTATGGACCAGAAACAGTTCACCCTTACTAGTGCAGTAAAATGGGGTGAGACACTTAAATCCTAACAAACCCTTCTACTAGTGCAACAACACTGCTTCCAGCATGGATTTGCCTGCAGGTATCAGGCATGCTGTTCTGTACACGCATAACTCATCAGTCTCTCTAAAAATCTCAGGCAGCCATTCATGATAATACTTCCTTCAGGTCCACTTTGAACACTTACACAATCTTAGCATGAGCTCTGGAACTAGTGACAGCAGCCAGGAAAAGCTCCCCATTCACAGAAGGAAGGTCATCAATGTAGATTGCTTCACCAGTGGTGTGCTTTATCCCAGACTGGTGCATAATGGGCCGTCCTACAGGGTCCTGGGCAGACTGGCTCGGCTCTACATCCTGTACGTCAGAAACACACACCCAGCACCCCCAGTTAAAAAAAGAACAGTCCTGTTACTTTTACAGTAATCAGAAAATTAGATGAATGAACAACTGCTCATACTATCATCTTCTAGCTCAGTATTGAAAGAGATATGGCTGCAGGAGGTGACTTGCTCCTGGGGATTTCTTTCTCCTCTTTTCTTCTCTTAAAGACCCTTCTGAGATCACCACACAGGTTTGTTTACCAGGATTTTTTTCCTTAATTATTTATATCAAAGTGACAAACCCACCACTTTTTCAGAAGGACACTGTCCTCCCTTACTGAATGGTGTCATGAAGCTTTGATTATTTTCTGAATTATTTTCACAAGATTCTGCTCTGAATGTTATCAGTGTCAGGTGGTGTACTGTGAGCTATTTGCAATGATTTCTAGGATTTGTCTTCCTCACTGAGAGAGTGTAACTGATCAGAGTAAATCAGTGAGAAAATATTGCCTAAATATTTTCTTCCCAATTATTTCCTTGCACCTGTGTATGAATTTAGTGTCTAATTAATCTCACTTTGCTAAGTGTTTTTTGAAAATTAATTCCAGTTAAATCTGCCACATCAACTACTGTTGCCAACTTCCAGAATACCTTTCCAATGTTTGTGTCAGTACTCATGCTTTTTCCTTTTCTACATTTAGAATTAGTTAATTGCTTACAACTTAAAATGTTTTTACTTCTAAAGCTTCCAGCACATAAGTGCTCAGGCTACACACTTCTACTTCCTGCACTTTCTGGCACACTATCTGCTACTGACACAAAGTCAAGAACAAACACCTTTCACTTGATTGCGTGAAGTTCCTCAAATGGATGTCTCAGCCAAACCACTCCAACATTTCCACAACAGAATGACAAGGTATTTGGATTTCAGGATAACCATTCTTTCTTTTCATTTTAACAGCTTAACAATGTCCAAATGAAGGAGTGCAGACAAAAAATATGGCCTTACAAAATCTAAATAGAAATTTAAAGTGGAAAAACTCAGATTTTCTGTATTTCTAAATTTCTATTACTCAGTACCATTGAGCTGAGTAACAAATAGTTTCAATTTCTGATGTTCAGTCGCTTTATTACAGATGGGGAATAAATTGGGGAAAAGTCACAGAGAAATAGTCCCCTTGATTCTGGCTCCTCTTATTGCCTGTCGTCTTTTTTTTTTTTTAATAAGAATAATAGTAACAACTCTGAAGGAAACTTAAGATAATTTGAACAAATTTAAAATATTTAAAGCTAAAGTGTTTTTCTAGGGAATATCCAAAAATTAAAAGAAAAAAAAAATTACCTATATTTCATTTGAATTTTTCTTTAGGTTTTCAAAAGTTGTTATTGTGACTTGTTTATGGAGGGTGCTAAAATATCGAAAATCCTTGTGGGTGTTTCCACCATGAACTATTTATATGGTGAGCTCAGAAAACACCAAACGTGTTCTTTGCTGCTCTCTACTGTTGATTTAGGACAACCTGCTCGTGTTAGTTTGAGCACACAATCATCACACACCATCTTAATTCCTGAATCTACAGTACGACCTAAGAGCCCCCTGAGATCTTGAGACAATATTATAGCTATGCTACAGCATATATATACTATACCTGGGCTTTTCAATCTTTTTTTGCTTTTTCTCATTTCTTTCTAACTAGCTTGCACACTGAAATAAACAAATTTTAAGCAGGCTGACAATAGAGTTTGTTTAGCATATTTATCTTCAAAGAACTGTCTAGAGGAAGTGAATATACCCCATAATCTATTTCTACAAACAAGGATTCTCCAAATGAGATACAGTTAAAATCAACCACTAAAAGCCTTCTGCTTCCAGTCCTTTGGAAAATCTGTACCTGACCTTCACACCAAAGCTCATGCTTGAATGGTGACTTTTTACCTAGTCTTACAAAGCACAAAACAATGTCAGAATGAATTCACTCGCCTGGTATATTTGGATACTCTGGGGCATTCTGGTTTTGAAATCTTGTAGGACACTCCCATATTCCATAGGTATGCCAGGATAATGGCAAGGATCCTGAAAAGGAAGTGAATTACTACTATAACCCACATTTTGAACATTACAATTAGAAAAGGCAACAACCAAAATCAAACACAAAATCTTTATACAGGAAATTATTTCCAAGCTCAAACAAGAAAGGCCCTAAAACAACATGAAGTTGTTTTCAGAGGTTTTAGATGGCACTAAATAATATTTTTAAATACATTGGATTCAACAAATATGCTTTTTAGAATAACCAACAAAGTAGGGACAGACAGAAGAGCTTTGTTTTGAGCTCTGATCAAAACTGGCCCAGAATCACTCCTGGTACTAAACAATTATCTAGTAATGGTGATTTAGAGGAAAGAGCTCAAAGTAACACGGAAGAAAACCATAAAAGGGTTATTTTTCTCTGTAAGAACATATTTAAGACAAAAATTAAAAAAGTAAATTATACCTAGAATGTCTTGGCAAGTGAAACTTTAGTGGCCTCATCTCATACAAGAAGGAGGGTTGGTGCAATATCTACAGTTTTTTTCCAAAGGCTTTATTTCTATTTCATCTATTTGTGTTTTGAACTATAGACAGAGTAAGATCTCTTGTATATTTTCTTTAGGTCTGGGAGCTTGCTACTGGTATGTTGTTGTACCACTATTACTCAAATGTCTTTTAAATCCTAATGTTCAAGGTAAAGATATCTGAGCATCTAAAAGTTAAATGGGCATCTCTCCATCAGTCTCTTTGGGAGTTAAATACCTAGGTTATTGTGTAGCTCTAGACACCAAAGACAATGATTTAGCACACTGCACAAATTGCAAGCACTAACATACAGCAAGAACATCCCTTTTATTTGCTTGCACAAGAGCAGACATGGGGAACACTCAGTTTCCTCAGCCTGGAGGAGACTCAAGGGAGACTTCACTGAGGTCTTCAACATCCTCAAGATGGAAAGTGGAGGGGCAGGTATTGACCTCTTCACTCTGCTGACCAGTGATAAGACTGGAGGAAATGGCATGCAGCCAGGAGGGGAGAGCTTTAGGCTGGATATCAGGAAGAGATTTTTCACCCAGAGAGTGTTTCAGCACTGGAACAGGCTTCCCAGAGTAGTGGTCACAGCCCCTAGCCTGAGTTCAAAAAGCATTTGGACAATGCTATCAGGCACATGGTGGGACTCCTGTGGTGTCCTGTGCAGGGCCAGGAGCGGGACTCAGTGGTCCTGATGGGTCTCCTGTAACTCAGTATATTCCATGATTTTATAATTCTATGAACTAATTTACCATTGTCTTCAATGACTGCGATACTTCCAGGAAAAATTTGTAGAAGAAACTGACCATCAAAGTCTTCTTATAGTCTACATTTTCACCACCAGCTGAGCCTGGAAGAGCAATTTCTTTAAGAACTAGTCTGCATGCTTCATCCAACATTTGTTCATTCCAGTGTCTGTTAGGAAGAATAATAGATACAAATATATGTGTACCACTGACCACAGACATAATCCTGCTCACAATGAAGCCAAAATATTGATTCTAATAATGTCTGCAATTTTTAAAATGGTGGAGATCAATGCTGCTCTCAGAGCTGAGCTCCCATAAATAAACTGAATTAAGTGCTATGCCAACATTTTTAAATAAACAAATACATAATCAAACAAACCCTATTACAGCTTTAAAGCTGCTTTAGCAGTCTTACAGATTCTCACCATATTGCAGAAATTATCCCATATTTGCACTTCATGTACAAACTTCAAAACATAACAATCCTGAAAAGTCATCATTAAATCTTGATCACTCACTTGAACATACAAGCCATCAGTCAGGCAAATGAAATCTTTCTGCACTTTCATGTCCCAAGGAACATGAACCCAAGCTTTCAAAGTCCATTTGTTCAGAATGCACACAAGACAGAGAAACTTTACCTTCCAATAAGTGTCCAACAGGTTTGTTTTGCACAGACTGCTGTCGAGACAGCACCTCCATAGAAAATGCTTAGCTCCTTTATAATATCTGTACCTTCTTCAAAAAGGACTCTCATCCCAGCATTGGTTATTGCAAGAGCATTTTCCCGTCTTGGTGCTTGTCGAAATGCAGAGACATACTCCTCCTGAGCAAGATCAGACAGAAGTGCAGACGTGTAAGTATCTGAAAGTAGAACTTCTTACTGCACTATGTGAAGCAAGAGAATAAAAAATGAAGAGCACAAATTCAACTTCCTGACTATTCAAGACCATGCACTTCCTTCTCTTGACCTTTCAGTAGCTTTACCACCTTTGATTTTCTAGCAGCTCATACCCAATCCTCCATCGCCTACACAGTTCAGATGATCTAGATTTTTCATGGCAGATAACTGGAAGACAGGGATTTTGTGGAGTTGTATTTATAACAAGACCATAAGTTTAGTGGCTTCCAAGTATTGCCAAACTTCAGTATTCAGACAGCATAACCCATAATTCTCTTGTAAGATCCCATATCCACTCTTGCAAACCCAGTATCAGTTAAAGACTATTATTCAGTTCAGCAACATTTATGGAACCACCACACACACATCCAATCTTATCCCATTTTAAAGAAAATTTCTCAGGAGATGACAATGCTTTTACCTATTTGATGCCAGCCATATCACAGCTGAGCAGCCTGCTTTGGTGAGCACAATGGTAACTTGTCCAAGACCCCTTTCCGTAGGGGATCTAGACAATTGCTATTGCCCTCATCATTTTAGGGAAAACTTTTGTCAAAATATTACTCTTTATGTAGCATTGCCAGCTACCTGCTGAGTTGTGTTTTTTGGCTGAAACTGGGAGATAGAATGGCACTGAAATGAATAAACGTAAGGAATTCAGAAAAGTGCTAGTTTAAACAGATGGATTATGCCCCCTCCTGCTCTTTATTTCACAGTCTTTAACTCTGCATAAAGCAAATCTAAACAAAATAATAACTTACCTTCCTAGAATAGGGAATATGGATAGAGACTAAGGTCTCTTCTGGTATAATGGTATTGTTACCAACTCCATCTGCAAAAATATCACTCATAGGAATCTGTCGCTTTTGTCCTAGGAAAAAAAAAATAAAAATCCCATATCCAGAAAATTCCATACAATTGTGCAATTAACACAGTATCAATAGTATTTTAATTGGCAACAAATACTTGCTGAATAAATAACCACTACAGAGCTTACATAAGAAAATTATCAGTGATATGTTCTATAAATTCAAATAGTTGCTCTGTCTACTATAACACCATAATACCAGATTCCTAAAAAAGTACTCAGAGGTCAATTCCCATTCCATAATCCTCCCTTCCAATACTGCCATGGTGATCTCACCCTCACTCCTGTCAATCTATTGCAAATCTCTGCAGCTGCTGTCATAACTACCTTTCATTCTAAAACATAAAAAATGAGGAAGTAAACTGAGTGGTAAAGAACTGCTGAAAAAGTAGAAATTATTAGGAGTTTGGGGCTTTTGTTGTTTAGGTTTTGGATTCATTTCTTCTTTTCTTTGTTTGCTTTTCCCTGAGATTCTTAACATTTCCAGGAGTCCAGAAAGAAATAAATGCTATTGCTTTTTCCTTTTGCTTTTTGATATTTTATTTTGAAAGCAACCATATTTGTCATTCTATGATATATATTATAAAAGTTAAATTTTTTGGAAGGGAAGATGACAAAATTCTGCAAGGAACCTAAATCTCTAAGAGCCCTTTGAACTTAAAACCTCATTTTTATGCTACAGAGACAGGCTATCTCCTCCTACCTCTTGAAGCCAGATTGAGCATGCAGTTGCTGGCTGCCAGAACAGGATTCAAGTCTGAAGTTGATTTTCTACTTACGATGTTCCCACCAAATGACTTGAAAAATAAAGTAGTTTATGTTACCTTTCTCTGTAATCATCATATTTTTATGTTAAGTGACAATATGACAGGAAAACTGTATGCACATTTATACATATTAAAAGCTACAAAGAGACATATTGATAGAAAATTCAAGGCAAAATCAAAATTAAAAATGCAAGTTGTAAATGTGGTCAGGACCAATTTCACATTTGTTACAATTTTTTCAAACTGTAATTGCAAGTAATTCGCAACATACAGCAACATTTCTTATCTGTTCTCCACCCAGAGTCCTCAATTGCTGCAAGACAGCACAGAAAACCCTCGTCTTCTCTTCAGGGAACTCGGCAATTGCATTTGTCAAGATGTCTTTCACTAGCGAGAGGCTGCAGGCAGCTCCCAGAGTTAATCCTGTAACCAAAAGATTATGAAAGTGTAATGTGTGCATTGCTTTATTGCCTGGGTTTTAAAGTGTGTTCAGACTATAGAGCTAGGAGAGCTCATGTGGGTGAAGGCAGATAAAAGGAGAGGGGCCTTTACATTTTAAAGGAACTGGAACCTTTCATTTCAGGACACTGGGGGTAAATTCCCTAGAAATGATGAAATTGAACTAACACCTCACCTCTTCTGCTTAAAGAGAAATCCCTTCTCTGCTTCCAGCTGCACATCCCAATTGCTTCCCTTGCACCTTGCTTTGACTCAATAAATGTTTAAGAGACATTTCACACAAAGGTGAGTCAGCTTCAAAATGCTTTCAACAGACTCTTCCTATTTTTAAGCATGACTTTCATCCTAATTTGATCTTGCTTTGCATATATACATTCTAGTTATTCTTCTAAGGTGTGGGTAGGTAGCATTGGCAGCAAAAACCCAAACAGTCCTAACAATGAAGATAGTATTATTTTTCCCACTAGAAAGACAACTCATATGCATTTACTTGAAAAGTTTTTTGTAAGATTATACTTATAATTTTTTTAAAATCGTATACAGTTCCTTTCTATTTAAAACAATTATTTACATAATAATGTTTTAAATGAATACTGGGATTCAATTAAATGTATAAATGAAAATAGAAATAAATTAAATTTTAATCAAGCAAAGCAATATTAAATTTTGTGTATTTCAAAGGAAAATTTAATCAAAACATATTTTGCATTTAAATCTGATTAAAGAGAAGAAATGTTATTTCTGGCTGGCAAACTAAACTGCATATCAATTGTTTTAGAACTACTAAGTCTCACCTTCGAATATCTAGGTTTTATTTACACACTTTAAAAAACCAGTAAGCATTCTCCCAGCTTCTTTCCAATTCCTAGATACTATTCAGCTAAGAACAAACTAGTCTTTGAATATAACTGGATGGCTGACCAGAAATAAAATAGATATTCTAAATGCAATGACAGAACTATCAAACACAGTTTACCACAAAAAAGAAGCGGCTTCAGGCATACAGCAAGTAATTTAATCAGATATGACTTTCCTTAAAACTTTGGCTATAAGCTTGTATAAGGTAACTTTTATTCAATTACTTTAGACTATTATAGTAAGCTGAAACCTATTTCTAGATGTATTTCTAATCCACCAGAAATTATTTAAAACCCAAAACCTAATCTAACTAAAAAACCCTCCATGCTTATTATAAGCATGTAAGTTGAGATACAAAATTTTTAACCTATTATAATTAATGCTGTTCTGATTGAGAACAAGATTAGTTAATGCATATCAGCTATGCCAGCTTAATCACAGCCTTTTTTCTAATGTAACCAAGCATGCCACATGCTAACTCTCCCTGTGGTTCTGTATGGGTCTCTGTCTGCTATTCAGCAGAGCCTGGTACAGCAGTCACAAAGCAAATCCTGCATGACTGAGCACCAGAACCAGTATTACCAGAATAATCACCCCTGCACTAAGGCCCAAGATAATATTGCTAGTCAGCTCTGCACTGCGTCATGAAGACAAAGCACTGCCCGCACTGTGTTGCTGGCAACAGCCCCCCTGACCTGGGAAAGAGCCAAGCATGCTTAGAAATGAGCTCCAGAGCACTTCACACCTTCAGCACTCTGGAATGGTGCAGCATTCCTTACTGCAAAGAAATCTCGTATTTCTGAAAAAATTAAAGTCTACTGACCATCATCTGTGTATTTCACCACATTCAGATCTGGGATCCTTGCAGGAGCAATAAGAACTGGATGGAATACACCTCTGAATTTCATGTCAGGTCCTACAAGATAGGAATAGACTTAGACAAAAGGCTTTTCTGTAACGACAACTCCCACATAGTGGAACGTAAGCTTAAGGATGAAGATGCGAAAAGAACGACAGGCATAGCCCCACTCCTCTCATGCACACTGGAACTAAAGCAACAGGAGCTGTTCTGATCACATGCATACCCACACTGGTGTTCCCAACCACAAGAGGTGCTTTAGGGTGGGCCGCTTTCAGATCCAGGAGTTCATCCAAGCTTACAGGAGAAATCCATGTTACTCGCTCCCCACGAAAAAACAGAGTTCTCTTTGGTTGATTTTCTGCCATTCTCTGATGGAGAAACATAGCAGATTTAAATATTTAGGCATATAGACAGAAGTGAGGTCTAACAGACACTAGAATGTAAGTCAAAAACGTTCTTAAACAACAGCAGTTCTACATAATCTTTTAAAATTGGACAAAAAGGGGACAGAAATCTTACGCTGGCTCTTTGCACAGTGGTGCAAGGTGATACTGTGTGGGTGAAATGTCTTCAAGTAATTCCAATGGGCTAATAAACAAGAATGATAATAAACAGTCCCCTAGCAAAAGATATAGGAATAGATCCTGCAATAGCTAAAATGGTTAGAAAAGTGATAAAAAATACTTAGGGAGGTATTTGCCCACTTTGCTTGCTTGGAGAGCACCAATGACACTGACAGCAGCATCCCCTTCCAGATTACGCATGCACTCAAGTGTCTCTGGCTGTTCTAGCACTGTTCACTGATCACTTGGAAATAGCTCGTGAACCAGTGTTGGTACAATAACACAGTCAAGAACTCCTGTCCTGCAGTTATCAACCTCTCTCCAGAAGCAGTCAGCTAGCTACAGAAAATCTGGCTTTGAATCTCTACACTGATAATAAAGTAAAACAAACAGCTTTCAGTTTTTCTAGGGCAAATACTACTGTCAATAATCAAGGTTGCCTAACACTTTCCATTCCAGCTGTTTATATCTTTGGCATGCCTTAATCACTGGGGCTAAACACCCTCTGATCTGGGTGGCTATCTGAGAACAGACTTAACAAAACTATTAAGCCACAAAGCTGTTTTCCAGTTATAAAAGTTGTTTGCCATTCAGTTTGCTGCAAAGCATTTGTATCTTCAGCTGCTGGACTGAAAACCCAGTTTAGGTTGCTTCTTTATCTTCTCACCTAACTCTGCAACTTCATTTTCCCAGTATGACTTTTCTTCGGTATGTGAATATTCAATAAGCTTACTGGGCAAAAAACCAAAAAGGAGTATAATAACATTAAAATGTTTTGACATTTCTTCTGATGAATTACTGCTAAGCATGACTTAAGAATTAATTCTGAACAGAGCATCAGAATAGTCTATAAGCAGCAAAAGGTACCATTAGTTCTGGAGGAAATATAAGCTCCTGGGTGGGATCTAAGGGCTGGAATTCATCTGTTGAAAACAGGCTGGTGGACACCTTAAAAAGAAAACAAGCAAAGACCTAGAATTCTCTTTCATCATTAATTTCATACAACAACAATAAAAGCAAAAGCAAAGCCAAACCAGGAGACTGCTACTGAAGTCAGTAAAAAAATTAGTAATTTCATTATAATTTGGATTTGTTGTTAAATCACCATGCATCATTTGGAGGTGCTGAGGTGAAAGAAGTATTTGTAATTTTCTTAAATTTTACTGCTAACACAAATGACAGTGCAGAAGCAAGCAACTGAAGGACTAAGTACAGGCTTCCTGTAGTTCTACTATAACAAAGCAGTTTCATGCCAACCTAAAGTACTCAAAACCCAAAGAAGTAGATCAGATACTACTGAAAGAAAATTGAGAACAAGGTGAAATATTTGTATGAATAAGAAGTTTCACATAAAATCACAATCATAGCTCTAATTTTTAAGTGTGTATCAATTTTTCAGACTCATTGGCAGTTTTCCTAAGAGACCGGTACTTAGAGCATCACTGATCACTGATTTAAGCAAATTTCACAGATGCCCTAATGTCTTGCACAATACAATTCTCACTGTATTGGTAGAGGTCAGACAATATTACTGAACCTGAAGAGCTGTTCAAATCTCAGCTCTGGAGATCCAAACTACCTTATACGAACTATCTGACACATCACAGCCTCCTCATACAAATATACACATAGAATTTGCAATTTTTCAAAATATTTCCAAATTTCTTGTGAGGAATAATAAAATACCTTATTTATCAAACACTATATGCAATATTCTTTATCTAAGTTTTATATTGAAGTAGGGTCAGTAATATATTTAAAACTTTACCTTCTCTTCATTGTCTAACAAATCATCTTCCTGATCCAAGCAACATTTTCCATTTGCTTTCCTTTGACAACAAATAGATTCCTAAAACAGGAAAATCCCATTAGTGAAATACTGCCCAGAATGGCAATGAGAGCTCATAAGATAGGAGTGACTCTGTATTTCAACAAAGTTCTAGATGAAGTTTAATAACAAGCCAAATTGGAAGGATTAAGTGTTAAAGGAGAGATATTAAAAAAAAATTAAATCACCCAATGTTGAAGTCCTTAATACGAAATAATTCCTACTAGGTAGAATTCTTTTGACATTGTAAGAGCAGACGTAGATGGTCTGTATTGTTTCCTCTACCAACTGTTCACTCATATTTCTCCTCTGTAGCTTTCTGACACTTTACATTGCATGATAAATTACTAAGAACGCGGACTGAAATTCGGCTTTTATTCATGCCAGTACTAACCCACAGTAAACCATACGGAGTTACTTCCGATGACTCTTCATAATCCAGTCTAGACACCATGTTCACTTGTGTTTATCACTTTTTGTAATGGGTTAGGCCATTTACTCAGAATGACATCTTTAAACAGAGGGAAGAGATGATAATGAAAATCTTGATGGCTTGTATATGCATATACACTGATGGCCCCAATCTAGCAATCTATCGCCACTACTTCTTACCTTACAGAAGGTTTTACAGGCATCTAGGATTGGCCTGTATCCAGTACAGCGGCACAAGTTCCCTGAAGGAAGGAAATCAGTCAGAAAAAGCTTTGCTCTAAAGCCTGTGGCTTTAGAATGTCGTGTCTTTACGTGAGTCTTGTGTTTTTGAAGCTCAAGGAGAAGTGTTAGCTCTCAAAAAGACAAAACAGAACAGTGTCACAAGACTTAGGACCCTGCAGCTCCTGACAAAAAATGCTGTTGTTTCAAGGGCAGTATGAAATAGTTGAGATCTGCACTAGAGTAAATGCTGGCTACAGCTCAGTATGCAGGAGAATAAGAGATTGTACAATATTTTTCACCCACTCAAAATGTTGCTCTCTTCTCCCCTGACTTTCTTCTAGAGGTGAAGGAAGTTAACATTACACCTCTACGATCACCACAGAGCAACAGGAAATGTCTTTGGCTCCACTGTGACTCTAGAGCACAACAGATGACAGAAAGCTATTTTACCTACAATGAATGCTCACACTTTCCCTTACTGAAGACAGTCTGCATCTCTCTGCCTTATCTGTTTTAATCCTACTGCAAAGGGCCTGTCCTGCAAGGCTTATGACATTCTCAATGCCAGATATAAAGGGACCTTGGAGATGCTCAGATGCAGCTGCTTCTCCAATATGACAACATTTTTGCATATCTGATTTTAAGCACTTCAAAAGACATGTATGAGGATGTTTTGAACACCTGAAACAATCCACAGCTCCATGTTTCATTTTCCAGGAGCAAAGAATGACAGGATGTACAAGGTCTGCATCCAGTAGCAACTCTTCTAGGAAGCACAGTTTGTAAGAGTACATCATCCACGCATGCAGGCATGTATACTCACACAGACAGGCACTCACATAGATAAAGCATCTGAAGAAATGCTTCAGGAACACACCAAACTAAAAAGTGGCAATATTTACCAGCCAGAGCTGGTAAATGTAGTTTTTGCAGACTAAAAAAAGGCAATTATTTACCAGCCAGAGCTGCAATCATCTGCTCCGAAGTTGGTTCTGGGTGGTTTCTTAGCAAAGTGTATATGGACATCACCATCCCAGGTGTGCAGAAACCGCACTGGGAGCCATGGCACTTGGCAAGTCTTTCCTGAAATGAAATACCACAAACAACACTCCTTCCAGCACTCATCTCCATTCTAATGCTCTCTTAAATGGGAGATGCCATACAAAATGTTGCTTTTGTAATAAATCAAGACTTTTCAAATAAAACACTTTAAGCAATATCAAATAATTATTTTGGGTGTGGTGTTCAGGCACATCTTACTAAAGAAGCTAATTAACCTTCAGTGGACTTCTGTCTTTTTTGCATTTATACTAAAACATAAGCCAAAGGGACATTGTCCAAGATGTGTCATTAGCCCAAAGAGAGCAAGGCCTGACCCACTCCAACAGTCATTACATACCAACTACTTGATCAGACTGTCAATATTAAAGTAAGATCCATCATAAGCCATGTCATCAGCCTTGATCAATCAACCAGCAGAAACCAATGTTGTCCTCTGTTGTCATTTAGCAAGGAAAACAACCATCTCGTGAAATTCCTATGCCCTAAAAGCACTGTCACTAAAGCCATCCCACCCAAAAAAAGCAATCAGTAATCCTCCTATACAGTGATACTGCACTCTCACCTGAACTGGATGAATCCTGGTTTTTGTACTTCCAACACCTTCCACTGTAGTCACTGCTGCACCATACAAGGAGCAAATGGGAAGCAAACATGCATTGGCTGAATAGTGTCTTTGGAACATAAAGGAGAATAAAGAATATGAATATTATTTTAATAAACAAGTCTGAGTATTATTTTTCAGTCAATCAAGACAGTTCATACTTACAAAGCAGCCACTATTAACATTTGGAATGAGAAGGGATCAGTTTCTAGCTATGTCTCTTGTCCCCTGTACAAACATGTATCTATGAGGACAATTCCATGGAATTTACATCTTCCTTAATATCTCAGTCTTTCCTAATTGCCCTCTTGTTTCTCTTGCCCACAAGGAATCTGTCAACTGTATTTTGGAGGAGGAAGATAGGGAAAGGAAGATTGTTATAGTCATTGGAAGGAACTGAAGAATTACTGCTGCAAATTTATAATCAAAATTCTGATCCAAAGGAAATTCTGATGTAAAATCAATATCATACTAAATAGGAACAACACACCAAAATGAAAATTCTTCAAATCATTTAATAATTTCAACAAAATTATTTGGTTTTTTTAATACAGTTGAAATTTTTCTTTTCAGGAGTCTGCTTTAATTTTAGCTCTTTCATTAACTTTAAACATTTTCATTTGTGTTGCATTCCAATGTAATGTAACTGTACAAAAGGACAAATGGAATGTTTTTTCCCCACCCAACAAACTCTTCAATGCACAATGACAAGTAACCATTTAACAATTTGACTGGAGTTTTCTCAACTTAAAAGCAACTTATTCCAGTTTCTATCTTAATGAAATTTCAGTTTTGAGTTTCAAAATCTTTCTTTTGGGTGGGGTGTAATGGATGGAGTTCAGTATTAAAGGCCTGGTAAGAGTCACACTTCTGCCTACCCTACCTTCCCACCAATCATATGGCAGTATGCTGGTTTTGGCTGGGATAGAGTTAACTTTCTTCGCAGTAGCCAGTGTGAGGCTGTGTTTTGGATTTGTGCTGGAAATTGTGCTGATAACACAGGGATGTTTAGTTACTGCAGAAAGGGGCCTTACACAGAGTCAAGACTTTTTCTGCCTCTCACCCCACCCCACCAATAAGGAGGCTGAGGGACACAAGAACTGGGAGGGGACACAGCTGGGACAGCTGACCCAAAATGACCAAAGTCATATTCCATGTCATATGGCATCATGTGCAGCATATAGAGCTGTGGGAAGAAGAAGAAAGGGTAGAAGTTTTGGAGTGACTGTGTTTGTCTTCCCAAGTAACCATCACAGGTGATGGTGTCCCAGCGGTGGCTGGACATCTGCCTGATGATGGGAAGTAGTGAGTAAATTGCCTACTTTGCTTTGTTTGCACGAGCAGCTTTTGCTTTATCTACTAAACTGTCTTTTCTCAACCCACGAGTTTTCTCCTTTACCGTTCTGATTCTCTCCCCCATCTCACTGGGCGGAGTGAGTGAGCAGNACAAGAACTGGGAGGGGACACAGCTGGGACAGCTGACCCAAAATGACCAAAGTCATATTCCATGTCATATGGCATCATGTGCAGCATATAGAGCTGTGGGAAGAAGAAGAAAGGGTAGAAGTTTTGGAGTGATTGTGTTTGTCTTCCCAAGTAACCATCACAGGTGATGGTGTCCCAGCGGTGGCTGGACATCTGCCTGATGATGGGAAGTAGTGAGTAAATTGCCTACTTTGCTTTGTTTGCACGAGCAGCTTTTGCTTTATCTACTAAACTGTCTTTTCTCAACCCACGAGTTTTCTCCTTTACCGTTCTGATTCTCTCCCCCATCTCACTGGGCGGAGTGAGTGAGCAGCTACATGTTCCTCAGTTACCAGCTGGACTTAAATCACCATACAGAGCTGAAGGGAGGAGCCAAAGGTCTTAAATTAATGCCTCCTACAACCTCTTGCAGGGGCTGTCAGTATTTAGCATTTGAGTATGACAGTTCAGCAAATTTACAATACAGCTGAATCAACAGTAATTTTACAGCATTCTCTTTTTGGATTAAAATGATCCTTCTTCTAAATTCTTTTACTATTAAGTACAAGTTCTAAACCTCTGTTTTTGAGGTTTCATATCTGGAAATGGTGTCTACAATCATAAAATTTTCTGCAGTTTTCAGTACATTCTGTTGAGGATACCGTATCTTCTTTGAAGCTGGCTCGTAAGTTGATATCATCACTGTGCAGGCACCACAGCCACCTCCTCCACAGCCATACTTAGTTCCTGTAAGACGGACTGAAAATGCTGTCATTAGGGAAAATAATTATCTGGTTCCATTCTGGTCTTTATTCCACTCAAAGGCTTGAGACCACCTTTTTTCCTAAACCCCTAAGTGACACACAATTGGTTTGGTATCAGTGTATGTATTGGACTCCTTTCTATATTGGAATAAAATTTTCAATAAAAGCAAAATGGAAGCTAAGGAATTACATGACCAAAATCCTCTTCTCAAGAAAGCAGAAAACTTGATTATAATTTATTTTGGAAGAGGAGACAGAAGTAAGTTGGGACAGAAAAGGGAAGTGAAAAATAGTTCTCCAAGTAAAAATATGAAAGGAAGACATGTGTAATGGGCAAACCAGCTGTATATCTGAAATTCCAGTGGAACAAGAAAACCAATTTCCCAGTTTCTCTCATTTATAGTCACGATATTTGCCTTGCATCTCATCTGAAAGATCACACTTCTGAGAGAAGTGCCCATTTCTGTGAATCTGGAACAATGGCAAATCTAAAACTGTGAATCAACAAACAGCTAATTTAATGTTCCAAAGCCACCAAAAGGAAGATGCCTTTTTGCCCCTCAAAATTCCATCAGCCTCAGGTTCTTATCACAAGATCTCCCCTTTAGCAGGAGAGAGACTATTACAAAGCTTGGGGACTTCTGTCAAGCTTTATATATATTGACCACTAGGTTTTTAGACTTCTTTATGAGGTGGAAGGGGAGGAACACAGATAGACACATATTCATTGTGCCTGATGGCCTAACTTTGTATGTTTAAAGAGCCAGGCTAAAAATACAGCAGCTCAACTGAAGAATATTTGGATTAAGAAAGAGACATCATTTAGTGTGGTTTATATATCTTAAAGGAATCACAACTTCCTTAATCTGGTAATTAAACCCTGAATTAAAATGCATTAGAATTTTGCTTGAATAAGGCTTTCACATGAGTGACTTTAGGGAACAGACAAGAAAAGGATACGCCTCTTTCGCAGATAAGACAAGAGCATTTGTTCAGGATCAGCATTTTTCTCTATTATCTACAGCAAGAAAGTAAAAACAAGGTTTTATTAAGAAACCAAGGCATTTCAAAATTCAGAGCACAGACTACATTCACACAAAGCCAGAAGAGAATCCTCCTCTGGTTCCCTCTCATAGAACTACACTAATCGCAGGAGAGTTTGGCCTCCTTCTGGAAATTCCTTTCCAGACTGATACATTTCCAGAAAATAATTAGAAATTGTTAGGGCACCTTGCAAGTACTAAAAATAACTGCTGCTCAGTGAAATGTTATACTGAGGGAACTGACCTTCGGCCACTCTAGAAATAAAAATGCAGAATTTTAAAGACAGCATAAAGAACTAGTCAATTATTTACAGATTTTAAAGTCTCCCTGGCACTTTGCCATACTGATATAAACACTAGAGGAAGCCCATAAAGCAGTAGCAATTTCTTTTCTAGTTTTATTTATATTAACCTTCACTTGCTGTAAGAAACTGGCAACAGAGAGCAACAGAAACACTCACATTCTTGATCGAGTACAGTATTTCTTATTTGCTTACTTAGAATCAGCTAGTTCCTTACAGTTGCTTTGGATCAACAACCAGTCCTTGCAATATTATCTTTACAGTCAATACTCCAAATCTGGGCACTGGAGTCTTGCTTTCAGTTGTGCCCCTGAAAACCTGACACCATCAAAAATGAGGAGCCAGAAAAACAAATGAAAAAAGTGATTTGCTTACCAGCCAAGTGTGATACCCAGCTGAAAGTTTGTTTCACTTTAACATGGTTTTCCTCCCAAACACAGCAGAGCTAGCCAAAATGGGATGCAACCATCCAACCTTCTTCTGGAGGTTTGTGCGAGGATTCGGTTACACTCGTGTGAATAAGTCTGAGGAAGCCAAATCTGTGCCCTTCGGGGTTCCTTCAGGCACAGCAGCCCCTCTTTCTCTGGGCTATACTTACTTTCCTCCCATTCACGTAGAAAACGAGCTCCTCAGCGGCCGCGGCCCCTCGCAGCGCCATGGTTCGCAGCCCGGACCCGGGAGCAGCAGGGACGCCCGGGCAGCTGGAGGCGCCTCGTTATGCGGGGCGGGGCCGCGGCGCAGCGGGGCGGGCGCGGAGAGCGGGGCCGGCCCAGGGTTTTCAACGTCCTTAGCTGACTACAAATACTTGTGTACTTCACCCTTCTAAGGTTTTAAGTGTTTAAGTGTTCGAAAGCTAAGCTGTACCTCACACTTTCTCAAAGGACACAGGTGTTCCTGTAGAGCAAAACGGCAACATTAACACTGTGCACTGTTATCAGGTTCTTATAATAAAATCACCAAGAGTAATTTTAAATTGAGATAAAATCCAGCAATGTAGTGATCATGAGACCAATGGGATTTTTGGTTATATTTGCATTCACAAAATAATCAGCAGTAAAGTCCAGATATCATAACTATTTGTAAGGGCTACTTGCGCAGGCAAGGTTTTATAGAAAAAATACTTTCCTCTTTTTGTATAATCAAAATATATAGAATTAATTTCCTACTAAATTTCAGTTAGATTGAGTAAACGTGAGAAAAAGCAACTTTAAAGCTATAAAAAGAAGTTCAAATTACCTTATCCTCAGTAAAATTATCCTAATTCCTGGTGATGGTTACAAATTGATTTTTATGTCAAAAATCATGAGCTGCTTTTACATAATTTTCCTGGAAAGAGCTTCTAAAATATCAAATGACCTGGTAAAACAAACACATATAGTGAAGGTTCAAAGACAATGCAACATTCTTTATGCTGCTTTTATGTGATCATTTTGTGTAAGAATTAAAAGAAATGCAACCTAGGAAATAAAGTGAGTTTTCTCTGTATTCTACTATTGAACATCAATTTGAGCAACAAGAGTGAGGATGGAGAAAACAAGGAAAGAAGGGCAGCAGCAATAATATGATTTTACAGTTACTTAAAATAAGTTCTGTGATCTTCAGGCCACTTTCTTTATCCTTTTTTACTTTGAAGGATATCCATACTAAAGGACTGGAAGAAATGAAGGCATAAAGACCTACACCTTTTACTTTTATTGAAAATTACATGCTTGTATTTGGGACATCCTAGCAGTCTAGCTGGTAACATCTGAGTCTGTGTGGGACAACAGGACCTTCACTGAAAAAATAATTAAGCCCATCTCCAAAGAGATTATTCATTTTCTGGGAAGACAAGCATGTGCCTCTGTTTCTAGCTTTCAAACCGCAGGCAGTAGAGAGAAACAACCATTTAAAAAACATTGTGTTTTGCTGCTGCAGTGCCAGCACTGGGAACACAAGTTTTAACAGCTGGTGATGTTGGTAAATAGTGGAAGCTAGCAAGAACATTTCAATTAAATAAAATAAATTAATTACAAACTTGGTAATAAAAACAAGGAAAAATGCTTAATAATTTCTATGTGTACTTCTTTCTAAAAAATAACATTGAAGAAGGATAGAATCTCTCTTCCCAACCATTTCTGCACCTCTTCATAATAGTCTTGCTAATGGGGTGACATTAGCAGGGGTACACAGCGTGTTTCAGAAAGAAAAAAGTCTGCTGAAACTTCCCAGATAACGTTAACAGCTCTGTTTTGCAATGCAGATGACGTTGCCTGGGTGATGAGGTAAGTTTTTTATTGGAAGAATCAATTTTCATACTGATTGAATACTCTATTTGTACTGCAAGGTCCTATATGAAAACACCTTGTTGTACTTACTGCTATATGTTTACAATCTTTACATGATCTTTGCAACTGTCTACCACAGCTAGACCACTCTCTGTTTAGGGAATAAATGTCCCCTTTGTAAACTATCGCACTAGTGATACATTTAACTCTAAATTCATATGTGGAAAGTCCTACAGGATCTTGAGGAAGCTGCCTTAGGGCTATGGACCATAACAAAATAACCACAGCAGGAAATAGTTGTGGTATTACTCAGGTGTTTGTAAATAATATGTTTATGCCTCTTAGTGTTTATGGTTATAGTTCCAGACTCACACGTAGAATGGACACACCTGAAAGTTATATCCAGGATTGTGTTTTGATATGTATGAGTCTCTTTTCTGTCAAAATACACAGCTGAAATTCTGGCAACTCACAGCAGAAGGAGGTAGGTTTCTCCTGTTGAAGTTCTTGAGATTCCTCTCAGCACATTTCTCCAGCGTGACCAGATCCCTCTGAATGGTGACAGAACCATGGGGTATTTCAGCCACTCCTTCCAGTTATCATATCAACTGCAGGCTTGTGTAGGGTGCACTGGCTCATACAGGTTGTTAGTGAATGTGTTAATCACTGCTGGCAGCAGTGTGAAACTCTAAGGAGCTCTAATGTTTTGCCTCCAGCTGGACCATTTGGCACTAATCACAACCTTCCAGGTTTTCAACTCACCTCGCTGTGCCTTTAACAAACCTACGTCAGTTTGTCTGTGGAATGTTATCAGAGAAAGTGTCAAAAGCCCTACTATAATTGAGACAAACATCTAGTGCTCTACCCTTACCCACCAAGCTAGTTGTAGAAGACTATCAGGTTCATAAAGCCTGATTTCCTGATTGCAAATCAATGCCATCTACTCCCAACCACCTTCTTGTCTTTAAGATGTGTTTAAGGACTATTTTCTCCATCAGCTTCCCAGCTTACAATGTAATCTACAATGAAGTACGAANTTATAAATTTAAGAATATCAGTTACACCTCTTAAAAAGAGACATGCTACATCAGACAAGAGGTCAAGCTAACTAAAGAACTGGTCTCTGAAAGTGTCAACAGGGAATGTCCTTGGAAAAGGTAGAAAAATTAGTCAAAGGCATAGTAAGGCTTCTCCAGAACCATCTTCCAGCCTGGCAAAATTTGCAATTCAGGAACATCCTGTGCCAGAAATGCTGTTTCTGGTAATTCCTCATAGATTTTTCCTTCCATTAATGTGTCTGATCAATTTTAAAGCCTATGTAAACTAGTAACATCTAGTGCATATGCATGAAGAACCACCATCTATAACCAAAATAAGTTAGCTTATTTCTATCTCGTCAAAAAAGGCTCTCTGTTGCAAAATTAACCTGAACCTGATCCATTGTAAAAGTTGTGTGGGTAGTGACCTATCATCTGCATCTGGCAGCATCTACAAATCAGATACTGCCAGAAAACTGTCAGCTGACAACATATCACGGAATGCAGAAGGGAAGCAAAAACCTGAAAGTTGAATGGTATGACATTATTGTATTACTTGTCATGCTGGCACTTTCAACTGGAAACTCAAGGTGTTGTTTTGTCTAGATCCTATTTGATACTGAATTCCTATTGCAGTGCTTTTTTCTTCCCTGCTGCCTCTGACACATACTGTGGACGTTTGACTTCCCTCCATTATTTCTCAGTGAGATTTCCTTATTAAAATCTCAGTGTGATTTTGTCAAATCCAAAAGTCAACTATCAAAAAAAGAGGGACTATCTCCATCTATTTCAATAAATTAATAAAAATTTGGCATGCATGTGTCTGTTCCAGCCAGCACTGAGAAATGGTTCCACTCAAAATAAACATGAAAAACTCACAGTAAAATTCCCAAAGCTGGTTTATTTTAATTTCTCATTAAAACATATATTTTCTAACAATTTAAGAACTGCTGCAAACCATTTGAAGAGATTATAAATTACTGACCAGAAATGCAGAACACGAGTGAGCCTAACCTGTATATGCCTTCCTCAGTAATGTATTCTGTACCCCTTTTACAGAGGTTGTTCTCCAGAAAATTTCACTGTGGAAGACCTTTACTAATCAAAGAACAAACACTCTATCTTGCTAAACATTTACATATATACATAAACAATTGTACCCATTTTAGAAGTACTGTCCATAAAGGCCATTCTGTATTCTTCAATAAAATTTTGATTTGCTTTTAAAATTTCCTTTATTTTTTGTTTTGTAGACTGGGGAATCCAGAAATTGTGTATCTGTAAATCGATCCCCTCGCCTTAATTTGCTGTAAAGAAAAGAAATAAAAGACATCAGGTATTAATATCATCAAGCACCTATGCAACTATAGTAATTTAATCTTAATAATTCAAATGGTAAATAGCATTAATGAAAGCTTGAAACACTAAAGAAATTAAATTTCTGGAAAATAAGTATGTCTGAAAAAGCAAGACACTGCTGCTTTCCAAAATAATGCTAGAAATATGTGACCTCTATCATATTAGCATGTGATATTTCGATAAAACAAAATTCAAAACTTATTTAAACCAAACATTTAACAGCACCCATTTAGGACAGTGTAAATCTAACTAAAATACAAACAGGAGACAATAATCTAAAATCTTGACTGACATCAACATTTTTTTATTATTAGTTACCCTTTCTCAGAAATACAGAACCTTATTTTGGGGTAAAAGAGTGGCAATGTGTCAGTATATAATAGTACAGAATTTTAGCATATAAATCCATTGGTAAAATAAAAGTGTGACTCTAATCTCTTTCCAACTTTTTTTATAAGTTATCTGGCATAAATATTTCTGAATTGCCAGTGGTAAAGTGAAGACTTCCTACATTACTTTTAGCTCCTACTTTTCTTCAGTCAGTAACAGTTCCTCACTGCTTCAATTCTTAGCTTACTCACAGAAGTAAAAAGTATTTTGAGGTTGTATGAGAACAGTGCTCTAATTTTTTTTCAGTTTGTGCATTTATCTTCTTGTCTTGCCACAATATTGCCAGAAAAAAAGGCTTTTTATACCTTTGTCATAAAGTAAGTCGCTATAATCCTTTCAACACTGTTCCAGGGAAGCCTTTCTACTGTCTTTACCTCATGAATACACATCCTACTAACACACACTCAACACAGTGGAACTGTTCCTTCAATTATTATTATTATACTTTTAAAAAATCCAAAGCAAACAAAAAAACCTCAACAACTTTCTGGCAAAAATCCCACAGAGTATTTTCAGAAGTAATGAACCTAAAGGTCCGTTTATATTTAGATCTATTCATGTAAGGGCAAATATATTAGTTTTCTTAATGGAAGTTTGGGATTCAAATCCTCTTTCAAATTTTAGAAGTTATTTCACAATTTATGTATTGTCTTTTAATAACCTATAAAATCCTGTGCCACTAAATTTGCTAAGAATACTAAGAGGCAGATTAATTATAAAATAATATATCCAATATAACTATAAAATTAATATCTCTTAAATTATTTTTATATTACATACAGCTAGTTAAAGCAAAACTACTGAATTATATAAAATTAGTACATAAATTTCCTTTCCATTTGACAAGATTACAAGGACATTATTATGGTATACTTTATCTTTAACATTCATAATTATTCATCTCTAAAGGGGTTTATATCATGATAAACATTAAGATTCACTATTATTCTCTATTAGTCCAAACTATATTTTAGAATTTGAATACTACTGTTGTCTTACTTTGGCCCTTGGAAATTCTGCCTCACTAACTGGAGAAGCTTTGTATCAACACTGAAGAATCTTTGCAAAAGAGATTTGTGATAGCTCAGTTGTTTATTCAGGGGTTTATAACCAATCTTTACTGGGGGTAGTTACGTATGCAAAAGGCAAGAAAAGCCCCAATTTATGTGTACCTACCTGTTTAGACTGGGTTCCTTGTAGCAAATAGTGGGTCTGCCTCGTCTCAGTGGTGCTGCTGAGTCTTCCAAAGTTTGGGGGGATTTAGGTACGGAAGTATGAATAGCATTTGTCAGATCTTGGAAAGCTTTTCTCTCTGTAAATACAGCAGTTTAGATGCTTCATTTAAAATATTTCCTGAATCATTATGTAAACTTCAATTAATAATTATTTTTAATATGTGTTTCTTAATTCAGGTACATTGGTTACTGCTCCTACATTAAAGATACTCAACACAAAATGGGATAGATGATCAAAGAAAATGCTACTAGAGCAGCTTTCATCCTGTACAAGCTTGGAGCTGTCTGAGGTCTGCCTCGGCTCATGGGACATTTCAGAGATCCCTGTGACTCCTCAGGAATCCCTTATTGCATTTACAAAAGTAACACTGCACCCAGCTCCTGGCCTTGAACACAGGGGAGGGCACACGTGTATAATCTGAAGAGTCAAGCTGTACAAGAGTTTTTTAGTTCCTCATTTATGCCTTCTTTTTGGGCCTATGTGTAAAAAATGAACATAGCAATCTTTCAATTCAAGATTTGGATTTGGATGTAGGATGAAAACTTAACTGTCTTTCGAACTATGCTTAAATAGATGAAGATCAAGTAACTACTTTGCTTTTTATGCCAGCAGTCTTTGATACTGCTGATCACAAGAAATTACTAATTTACCATTAAAGCTACTAAAAGTACTTTTTTCCACCTTCCAAAGAAGGAACTGAAGGTGAGAAGATGCAACTGCAAATCACAAAGACCTATACCTCACACAATGGTCTCATTCTACCAGTGTTCCTATTCTGTGCTCATGTAAAACAGATTTTTTTTGGCCATTGTGTCCTAGCATTCAAATGAAGCAGAGGCAGTAGTAACTTAATAGTTTGGGATTCAAACTATTAATTTGAGCTAGGATACTGTCTAGGTGTTGAGGCTTTCTCAGACTATGAAATAATCAGGAACTTGTTGAGCACAAGTATGTTTACAAAATAGATCCCTAATGCTATGATATTTCAAAGCTATGTTCTAAAGTATATTTAAACTCTTGTATAGACATGTTAGTTATATATTCCATTAACTCTGTTACATTGCATTATAATAATTGCATTTATTATAGAAGAATTTAAACCTATCTTCCAGACTATGTTAAACTTTTATTATGTTCTTAATGTATCTTACTTTAAAAAAGAGATTGTCACATCAAAGTTGGCACATGGGCAGGTTATAAAAAAACCTACTCAATATACTTATTTTAGATACCAGAATTCCTGATGAATTGCAGTATTTCTAAAGAAAAAAAAAGAAATCTTTACGTCCAGGTATATTTTCCATTTAAGAAGGAAACAATGTAGCCCTGTCATGTTTCTCTTGGATAAAAGCTCAAGCTATTTTATCTTTCAATCCCCAACTTTTTGAATGTAATGGAATTCTTCAAAACAGGAATACATGCTTTAACTAAAATTCCTTTTCAAGAATGTAGACTACTTATATCTGCCCTACTAAGTATCATCTTGGGATATATTGAAGGATATTAGTCACCACAATTTAAAAAGATATTGTGACTGATTGTCCTGGCTTGTAAGACAAGCATGTATTCTATTTGCCATCTGTTAGAGGTGGGGCAGGTATCTTCTGTTAGTTGGGCAGTTTTCTTATCTCTTCCAAGAACAATCTCTTCCTCCGGGGAGATATCTTCTGTTAATGGGCCATTAAATAACTCACTGCATGACTGATAAAATTACATCATCCTATTGTAAGATGCTTCGCCCAGAAAGAAGAGCCAAGCATTCCTACGTGCATAAAATCAGCATTTTTTGGGACATCAGAACCGCTTCTTCGCCGCTGGATTCCCAGAGGAGCAGCCTCTTCTCCACTGGAGTCCCAGAGGAGCAGCCTCTTCTCCACTGGATTCCCAAAGGAAGACCAGGCCCATCTACTCTATCACCAGACCTTCACAGAAAACTCCACCTGTCTACAGGATCACCGCTTCAGCAGCATTTCATTTGCTACTCCAGGAGGACTGCAGCCACCATTTAACTGGACTGTTACCAACACCCTGACTCCTCAGGGTCTCAGGTCATGTTCTGACTCTGTCAATAATTTTGTTTGTACTAATTACATTTATATTTTTCAGTTTTTCTTAGTAAAGAACTGTTATTCCTATTCCCATATCTTTGCCTGAGAGCCTTTTAATTTTGAAATTGTAGTAATTCGGAGGGAGGGAGTTTACCTTTTCCATTTCACAAGAGGCTCTTGCCTTCCTTAACAGACTCCTGTCTTTTCAAACCAAGACACTGATACATGATAGAGAAGATTTTGGTGATTTTCATTCTTACCTTTTTCCACTCCTGTTTTATCCACTCTTAATAAGCAATGAGAGGACAGAACTAAGAGACAACATGTTACCACTATTTCAGGCACTACCTAATTCAAAATGCCTTGCTTTTTCTAGCCCACACACTTACCATGACAAGGTGTCAGAGTATTTTTGTTATTCTGTTTAGAAATATGATCCATATTTTGTTCTGCTTTTTCAGCATCCAGTGCTTCATTATGATAATTTTGCCCGTGGATTTCAGAGCTTTTCAGTATAGAGAAGTTGATAGAAGCATTGTGGTTATCAAGAGCTGGGAGCTCCACATTGGAAAGACCTTCCTGGGAAAAGCTATCTGCCTTAAATGGCATATTCTTACAGCATTCAACTTCAATCACAGGCTTCAGCTCACTCACAAAGGAATTCATTTCATGAGGGACTTCCTGGTCATCCAAAATATTCTGACCCCCCTGAGCAATATGCCTGAAATAACTTTTTTCTCGTCTGGTCTCAGTAATATCAGAACTAAACTTCTGTTTCTGCTTTCCATGCTTATCAGAAAAATTACTTATGTGGGAGGTTTTATTTGCCACTGCTGAGGAATCTACCTTCTTTAACCTGTTAGCATCATCATCAACCTGTTCTTTAGCTTGTGGTGTATTCAGAGCTACACCATTCTGAGTAACTGAAGTCACTTGCATTTGCTGAGTTACAGTTACTTTCTTCCCAGCCTCTGCAAGCAATGAATCCTTATTTTTTAACTCTTCATTTTTACAAACTGAGGACCGTGTAAGATTTTCCTTTGGTATTACATATGTTTTCCGGCTGGCCTTTGCCAAAGCGCGCTTCAATCTGCCGGGCGAAAAATGGCTGCTCTTCTGGTCTACTTTCTGACTAACTTTATGAGGGCTGTCATTTTCAGTTTCTCTACCTTGTCTGTAACTACTTTTATTGTTGTTTTTTCTCTGTATAATATTCTTCTGGTCTTGTTTTCTCTTGCTGCTGTCACGTCGGTTTATCTCTGCTGGACATTTTTTGGAAACATATTCTCCATACTGGCCACTTTCCTCTCTACAGGATTTTGCTGTGTTTGCTTTGGAAAGGTTTTGAGAAGTTTTCCTCTTTATTGTTTGTTTGTTATCTTTCTCATTTGTATTCAGAAAGCCCTCCAGTAAAGGCAATAAATCAGAAATGTTATCTTGGAATGGTAAATTTTCAGCACAATAAACTTCTTGTGGGATCTTGTTAACAGATGAGCATGAGTCTGCTTTTTGTAGTCTGCTTTCCACTTCTCCAAACATTTCTGAGGAAGTTCCTTTATTTGTCTCTTGTTTTCTTGGACTCATTACATTAACCTGGCATGACCTCCTGCCATCCTTAGCTTTACTTGTTCTATTCTGTTGTTCTACAGAATTTCCTGTAGTTAGCTGTTCTGTCTGACTTTGGAATAGATGAATTTGAGAATCAGTAGTTTCTGAAGTTTCACTATTGTCACCCCTAGAGTGCCTTTCTTCTGCATGTAAATTCGAATGGACTTCAGTCTTGCTTTTAATGTTTTCTTTATCCTTCTTAGAATATTTTACTTTTCTGAAATTTGGTAATATTTTGTCAGAATTGGCATTATTAATTTTCTTTTGGTGCAATTTATAATTGCCTTTCGCTGTAACTGTGAGTAGTTCACTTGCATCACTGGCAGTCAACTCCATATCAGCATCATAAACAGTTTCCTCAGGCTTCATCTTGTCAGTAAAAAGCAGCTTGTTAAAATCTGTCTCACTTTCACTGTTAAATTTAAGAGGTGAAGGAATAATGCAAGACAAGTCACTTGAACCTTCCTGCAAATTCCTGTCATTGGTGTTGCTGCTACTGTTGGTATCACAATGAGGCAATGACCTACATTTTTTATCAAAATCCTTTATATTAGGTTGAGTTTTTGACTTACAAAGTACTGCATTTTTCTTTCTTTCAGTCACATTTCCATAGGATGGCAATGAACTACCATGATATCGTTCTGTAGGCTCCTCAGAGTGTTCTAAGGATTGTGTATTTTTCCCATGAGTCAGGAAGGCATTATTGCAACTTAATTCTGCACACAGTTGATTTTCTGCAAAGAAAAAAATTGCAGCAGCTTGGGGAAAAGAAGAAAAGAGTGTACTTATCTGCATAACTACTGAAGGCTGAACCAGAAGTATGGAAAAAATACATTTTTTTTTTTAAACTGAATACACATATTCTGTAGTTGGTCCTTAATATTTAGTAAACTGAAGGTAATTTCATAATTTACTGAAGTTGGACTTTTGAAATTGGACATAAATAAAACTCTATTTTTCTATAACTACTTCAGCTATTATTTGGTTATCTTAGCTATGTAATTTCAATGAATATTGTTCTATAAATGATTGTCAGGACACCTATAGTTATGGATGAGCATTTATTTTTCACTAGTTTATTACAGTTTAGGAATCTTACTATACCTTTGTATTGCACTTTGAGTAATGAATTATTAAATACTAATTCTCAGAGAGCTTGAAAAATAAATCACTTACACAGAAATACATCATACCTTTCAAAAATCTATTCTTGTCAACCATTGGTTCTGTTTCAATTAACTTTTGATTATTTGTACCAGAAGGCAAGAGTGATGCAAACTTGACTTGATCTGAATGCATTTCCTTTGTCAAATTAGTGGTACACTTGTAAGAATTTGATGCTTCACCCAGAGAAGGGCTACCTTGCGGCTTTGCATTAGCTGTTTCAATAAAAGAAAGTTTTGCTGGCAATTCTACAGCTCTGAAAAGAGAAAATTCTACTGTGAAGATTTTTATTACATTTTCTGTCATGACATTAAACTGTTCAAAATGTTCCCTTAATAATGTATAATAGCAGAAAACAAGAACTCAAGTATGATATTGGGTTGTCTTTGGGCAAATGTATTTTTGATGATAGAGAATCCTGCTTTGGGCTGGTGAGATCATGTGAAACATGCAGCAAGTTACTCAAACACAAGTTTTGTCTACCACTCTCTCTCTAAATTGTGACTTGCAAACAGGTCATTTCTGGATTAAACAGGAAATGGTTTCTCACTACCTCAAAACTACCTAGGACAATGTACAAAGATTAGCTGTAAGAGAAAGCCACAGACACCAACCACCTTTGGTATTTAACATAACCACCTACCGAGCTGACCGACGTGCACTCCTGAACTTGCCACCAGTAGGGCTGCTTGGGCCAGCTGACAGGGGAAAGGAACTCTGGAGATCCTTTTAAAAGAAGAACAGCAGGGAAATACAAATAATTAAATATTCCCTTACGTTTTAAGTATTGGAAATATTCACAGGGAAAAAACCCCACAAAAATGAATGGGAAAAAAATACACACACTGATGGAAGACACATGATATTCAAACACATGCAATAATTTTAAAGCAAAATATTTTGTTACAAAATTCATCAATACATAACCTACTTTTATCCCAAAGGAATGTACAGACTTTATAAATGTAGCTATAACTCATACAAACTACATTATACATATAAAAGCACAGATTAACACTAAGCAATTTGAGAACAGACAACACAGTATTTTCCTTTTTTTTAAATTAATTGTATTTTTTCTATGACACAAGGCTAACATGGACTATGTTTTCTGGTTTTGTTTCCAGATGTAAGATATTTATTGCAGCACTAAGCAAGGAAAGCAGGTAGCTTGCTCACTACATACTGAAGCGCTAAGCTTTTCTTTTTAACCACATGATTCTTCTTTCAGGGCAACTGATATTTAACTTTTAGATAATTTGGAAATGAGATTAAATCCTAAATTTTCAGTACAGTAAAATTCAATCTATTTTAATATACTGGTTTAATCCCAAGTTTTAAGGAATTGGAGTAAATGTTTTACAACACAAATAGTATTTCAACATTGCTCTCAATCTGATGCTTTGAAAATGTTACCCTGGAAGATGAGTTCAATATAGTAAAGTTGAAAAAATATCTTACCTCAGAAGGACTGCTTATTTCTATCGCAGTTAAGAGATTTTCATTCAAAAATGCATCTATTCCAATAAGAGTTTTATTCTGCATATAATATAAAGAATGTATTTTAAGAGGTAAGAAGAGAGAAGATATAAAAGGTGACTCTATGCTGCAAGTTTTTTTTTAGACTTAATTGAGCACAAACTCATCTCAATACCTATAAAGGTGAACCTGGGACTAAAATAGCTATAGATATACACACTGACAGACAATATAGTTCAAAAAAAGCTACAAAAGAAAACTTAAATGTAAATATTATGCTGTCAGGTGATAAAACTTCACAAATCTGAGACATGTATTTTAAGCCACCACTTTAAGAAGTAATATTAAGTTTCAAAAGAAGATAAAAGCTTAGTTTAGCTACTCTAAGTTTAAATGATATTATTTGCAGCATACCAAACATGTTAGTTTTTGACGAAGTGAGATATTATGAAGCTGGAGTTTTTCTACTTCCTTCTGAAGAAAAATCTTCTCATTCTTTAACTTGCGAGAATTTTCTTTTTCAACACTCAAAGCCACAGCTAATGCTTTGTTATTTTGTTGTAAAGATACTTTAAACATAGATGAGTTATCTAAAGGAGACAAAATAATATTATTTTCAACAGCTTTAATTCCAGGTCCTCTGTGTGAACTATCACTATATGACAATGTTTTTATGTATAGCTTCTGGTACAACAGCAGCAAAGCCTAAAACTTTCCGATATAAAACTGTTTATGTGGCTGTCATTCTGATGACTACTCTGTCTGTTTGTTTCAGGTATAGATTCTGCTCTAGTCTGGATTTTTAAAAATAAGGTTATTTTAAGAAGAAAACATTTAAAAATTGATAGTTTCACAGGCATAAAAATCTTTACAAAATAAAAAAATTGTAAACTTTACAAATTAAAACTTTCAAACATTCTCATAATAAATGTGAATTTTGACCACATAAAGAAGAAAGGTTTATATTCAAAATATATATTCCCAGTGTCCTAATGAAAACCTACCTATACCTGTCTGTTACAGAATGGTTTTAACAGGCAGAATTTCAGCTAATCATGTTAAATAGAATTACTATTCCTTTTGAAGCCATACATTCTACGTACAATATACAGCTTCAGTCTTAACAGGACTTACTTATTAATTTAGTTTTGATTTTAGAAGCCAAAGAAGCATTCCATTTTGCAGCTTGTAATGCTCCATCCCTCTTCTTTATCCATCCTTTAGCAGCATTTGAGGTGAACACAGCAGACGATTTAGCAGTTGCACCTTTATCCATCCTCAAAATGAATCTGTACCCCGTCAAGGGGAACGTCTAAATAAATAAATTATCTTTTGGACACTTTTCAAAATTGAGTTTATTATATCTCACGAGGATTTCTGCGTTGAAAGTTGAAAGAATTGCTTCAGTCTTTACCTTTGTTAATTAAAACAGATTAATGAATTTGTCAATACAATGAGACATTAACACAGAGAGGCAGAACACTTAACTAGTAAACCATGACACTTGAAAAGATCAGTGATTTTTTAACTTGTCTATTCCCTCACGTTAACTATCCGAGTATACACATAAAAGGGGAAAACCCCCAGGTTCTACCACTTCACAATATGACCAGACCAGCTTGTGCTTTGTCGGGACAGATTTAAAATTGACGCATTTAAATGAACCGCGTTACAAACGGGGCGAAGCGAACCCGGACGAGACAGAGGAGCAGGGACCGGCCGGGCAGCCAAGCGCGGGTGGCCGCGGTCCCGCCCCGGCCAGGCCCCGCCCGCCCTCGGAGCCCTCGGAGGCCTCGGAGCCCTCAGAGCCAACGGCCGCGCGCGCGCCAGGGCCGGGGCGAGGCGGGGCCGTTGGGCCGGGCGCGCGCGGGAGAGCCGGAGCGCAGAGCGGCCGGCGCCCAGGAGGTGACCCAGGGGCAGGACCTGCGGGCCTGCCGCGTTAAAATGGTTCACTGTGCCCTCACATTCGGTCCAGGACGTTTCGGAAAGTGGGGGTACGCAGGGGTCATTAAGCGCTAATCCACGGTTCCGGCTCTTTAGTGACACCTCTGAGTGTTTTAAAAAGGTGTTTTGTAACTTCTCAGCTACGTATCTTTGAGAACCCTTTTCAATACCAACCGTTAGTAACATACAATTAAATTTAAAAAAAAAATTAAGGATATGAACGCTTACCATCAATTTCAATGTACTGTGAGGAAGGGAATAGAAAACTCCAGATACTCCACAAAGTCGGAGATTTTTAGGAAGAGTTTCAGGTTCAAAGGCTTTCAGTTCGAAGACTTCTTTAGGTTTAAGGGAGAAAAACATGTAATTCCTTCTCGGTGGCACGTTAAATTTCTTTCTGGCTGATTCTGAGCTATATATACATAACAATGCATTAGGGACAAGCATCAGGGCAGTTAGGAAGACAACCTAACTGATAAATTCTAGCCCAGTAGATTATATGCTGCCTGCATACCTACAGACTTGGAAGGGCAGGAAGTCTCTGACAACAGAATTTGAGCAAGCCCAGTTTTAATGTGGTTCAGGTAATATTTGGTCTGTGAATTGCATGGGAGTACTTTAGCCTAATTAAATGCTTTTCCCTAAAATCTCTTCTAAAAAAAGGCCCTTTAACACTCTCTTCACATACATTCTCTTTTACTGGCTATGTGTGCTGTTCTACCATTAGTGCAGGTGGACATTAATTGCTAAATTTGACCCAGGAATTGGTAATTTTAGAGTAAGCAGAATTACTGTTTTATTTGAAGATTTACAGAGATGCAGAAGATTGAAATTAAATAAAGCATCACTTTCTGTAATGTAGTAATTGTAAAAAGAAACCTTACCTTGCTGTGTGCCAATATTACAATATTCTATAAAGTCAAAGGAATCACACATGAAATATGAGTAGCATTATGTGAAAATGGATCTTCATGAACTTACTATTTTCATAATCTGCTCTGAACAGCATCTGGAGAGTCCTTCATTTCTACCTTTTTTAGTGAATGATGTATGACAGAGTTTCTCAGTGTGGCCCTGAAGCTGCAAAACCCTTAAAATACAGCTTTGATCCAGCACACATCATATACCTTTGGCATGTTTTCCCTTACAAGGAAACTTGGAAGTGACTGTAGCCACTATAAAACTCAGGCCAAATAAAAGAGCAAATAACCTTATATAACTTTAAAAATAAAAAACAAAACAAATAAAACCTACCTCCTCCTTTCCACAAGGCAATGTTTTCCTCAGGAGCCAACAATGAGTTTTCATTTCCTCCAATTCCACAATGGTCTCAAGTCCTGAAGAGGCAATCACCAATTTGCTTCCATTTAGTGTTTATGTCACTACTGTGGGCAATAAATTTAAAATAAAACATGAAGTATTGCATTTCCACCCATGGTCATACTTTCCTTTACACTTCACTGAGGAACTCCCACGCTGGAATATTTCACATGTAAAAATTTCCAGTTAATTGCTAGCTAATCAAAGTAGGGAAGAACTTCAAGCACTGCCAAGCTTCACAGCCTATATATCTTAAATGTATATTAAGAGCAGAATTATGGGTTTCAGTCACTTGGGATCCTATGACTGGTCTTTAAACTAAATAGAAATGAAAGGTAGTGAGGGAAGGACACACAGATTCTTGTGAAAGCTCTAATCATGTGGGAACTGAATTTATGCCTTACTAGATACCTAAATATTCATGTCTGAGAAGAATCTTGATTGAGGAATTAATCCTGTAGTGCCTAATACAGTGTGAGCTATGACTAAAGCACTTCTGGTGGGTAGATTATGTAGAACAGCTTGTCTCTTTCTGGATTTTCTGATGTCCAACAAGACCTGAGCTCATGATACAGCTTTTCCTGAAATTATAATATTAAGAACCTATCTTCCTCTAATCACACCACTTCTTACACAAGCTTAATGAAAAATGCATTTCTTAATGCCTCTTCCTTTCCATCAAATTTGACTGAAATTAGTAAAGTGAAACACAAACATACAGAGGATGAGTGTGTAAAGCCTGGCTTCCTTGGGAAACTAGTAAACACCAAAACAAAAACATCCCCGTGTTCATTTCCCAAAACACGCAGCTCAAAAGGTCCTTTGCTTGTGGGGGCTGGTTATGCTACACACTTCTATGCCAAGTATATGCTGTACTAAGCCTGAATTGTAATGATAATTCACATGGTTAAATATGAGGTCCAAAACCTATTGCATTGTTTGTTTATATATATATATATATTTATATTTATATATATGTGTGTGTGTGTGTGTGTGTGTGTATTGACTGAAACTGTGTATATCGTTCTGGTCTTGCAGTGCAGAAATACAGGAACATTTTTCAGACTTTTTCAGCTTAAAGGTGAAAAGAAGCTGCAGCTTCATTAAGTGAATGTTTTAGAGTGAGAAAGACCAAAGGTTGTACTTCCACTATAACATTTGACAACAATGGCCACATTTAAGTTGCAATTGCTGTGTGTGAACTATTCCCAGAGAGTAAGGGAAAACATATCCTTACTAAAGATACAGTTAAACTAGATACCATTATTCCACAAAAACAATCGATTATACTCTTTTTTTGCTTGTTTTACAGTAAATCCAACATCCATGAATTACCAGCCTGCATTGCATTCAGTGACATGTAACTTGTGTTAATTCATTAGATAGGAAGCATCAGAAACTTGGCTTCTTACACTGGGTACACTCTTGGTCAAGAACTGTCCAGAGAGCACAGGAGGGCCTTGGTGCTTGGCATGCTATTCCCTCTCTTTGCTGCAATTGGAGCATGATTAGATGCCAAGAAAAATTAAACGTGTTTACTTTATGGCTTTACTAAATGGCCTGAACTGCCATTTGAATGCAAATATGCATTAAAATAAAAAGAAGTGAGTTTTAAGTAGTAAGTGATCACTCAGAGTTACACAATTTCAAAGAGAATTTATTATCCCCGTACTAGGACCAGATGATGATTTCTATGACTTATTTGGCTCTTTCCTCTAATGTTCTTCACTTGACTGAAGGGAAGTCTGAATTAGAAGTTTATGGTCTTAAATATTTAACTGAAAACACAGTAGCCTATCAATATTTAGGTATTCTCAAAAATAAAAATGTAGTAACAGACCAGAATGAAGCAAGCGACACAGCTGGAACTGTAGCTGCTGTGTGTTACGTATCATTCAGTCTGACCCTTCAGCTGAAGTTTAAATACCTAAATTGGTGTCAAAACACCTCCAAAATGAAATTATGAGTAAAAAATTAGGATGATGATAAAAATCAATAGGAATTGCAAATATAACTGGGTAAAATATTTAAATACAATATAGGCACATTTCTTGTATGTGCAGTGTACAGTTAAGTAAGTGGATTTTTACTGGACTTCAGGTAGCAATAAAAATACACTGTTAACATTTGGGATTTAGTTATCTCATTATATAGTAAATATGATATATAAAATATTATATATTTTATATAATATATTGCATATTATATATTCTAAACATATAACCAGCTCATACCTTTCAGAAAGTCTGCAGAAATCCAGAGTTTGGCACTGTTTTTTGCACTCCTAGTTACTTGGCAATTGTATCCACAAGGATAGTTTCTTACTATATGTTAAGGCAAAAACCCAAACTTTGTAAGCAAATAAAGGAGAATTAAATGGGAACTAGACGTAATGTTGCAATTTTTTTTTTTAGAAAATTTATCTGCATTTTAGAAATATTCTTCATGTGCATAAACTTTGTGTAATGAGGCTGAGCCAAAAGTGTAACAAGAACCTATTTTCTTTACCTTTCTATCGTTTATTGCACGCATTTTGATGATGACACAACTCTATGTCAGACGTAGGGAACTTAATAGGACACTTTCTGAATGTCCTTTTTAAATGGCTGTATGAGGGTGAGGCATCTTGCCTGCATTACTGAATCACAGAATCAACAAGGTTGGAAGAGAGACCTTCAAGATCATCTGCCATCAACCCAGCACCACCATGTCAGGAGTCAGCTCAAGCTGCTCTCAGATCGAGAGCTGCCCTGCTGAGAAGGACTTGGGGGGAGCTGGTGGACATGACCCAGCAATGGTCACTCACTGCCCAGAAAGCCAAACGTGTCCTGGGCTGCATCCAGAGCCCCGTGGGCAGCAGGGCAAGGCAGGGGATTCTGCCCCTCTGCTCTGCTCTGAGATCCCACCTGGAACACTGCATCCAGCTCTGAGGGCCCAGCACAGGAGGGACAGGGACCTGGTGGAGTGAGTCCAGAAGAGGTCACCAAGTTGAGGGATGGAGCATCCCTCCTTTGAGGAAAGGCTGAGAGAATTGGGTTTGTTCAGTCTGGAAAAGAGAAGGCTCCAGGATGACCTAACTGCAGACTTCCAGTACCTTAAAAGAACTTACAGGAAAGATGAGCAAGAGTATTTATAGGAGCACGTAATGCCAGGACAAGAGGAAACGAGTTCAAATTGAAAGATAACAGCTCTACATTAGCTATTAGGAAAAAAAAATTCTTTTCTGTGACAGTGGTGAGGCACTGAAACATGCTACCGGGAAGCTGTGATGCCCCATCCATGTTCAAGGCGCGGGGTGGTTGGAAGTAGATGATCTTCAAGGTCCCCTTCCAAACCATCCCATTCTAAGATTCTTACTATGGAGACTATAGAAACAGCAACAGAATCAAACCCACTCTGAGTAAACCCGTACTTATAATTTAAAAAAAAAATAGCACGCTTTGTGCCTTACTGAGCAGCCGACTGCAGCCGGGTCAGCCACACTTGTGAGGGCGCCTGAGGGAGCCCCCGCCGGCAGCGCCAGGGAGCAGCGACAGCCGAGCCCCGGGGACCCCTGCACCCGGCTGGCCCGCGGGAGGGACACCGGGCAGGGGACGGCGCGGCCGGGGCACACGGGCTGCCCCTCTGCTGTCCCCGCTCGGCCTCGCCCTCCCCGCCGCCATTTTGCGGAGCAGCGGCGCGCAGGTAAGGCGGGAGCCCCGGCCGGCCGGGCCCGGAGCGCTGCCCTCGCTGCTCCGGGGCGAGGCCGCGCGGCGCTTACCGCTCTGGGGCGGAGCAGGGCCCCGGGGATGGGAGGGGCGAGCGAGCGGCCCGGGAAGTTAAAGCAGCCCTGATTAAAGATCGGTTTTTAAAGAAGCCACGCTGTCATTGGTTCAAAAAAGGTTGCATGTTTAGTGCTGTGAACTGTGCTCGGGATTTCCCGGGATGTCCTTCCAGAGCTCTGGTCACATATCCTCACCACTTAACTCTGCTTGGCCATTTGTTTCAAAAGAGTAAGCTTTGTGTTTCCTAGCAAAGTAAAACACTATAGTTTGTTACACTAAAGATGCAGAATATTTGGCTACTTGCATTACTAGGTCTCCAGAACTGTTTTCAAAGCGGTATCCTGTTACAGACGTGCAAGAGCTGAGCTACTGCTTACGTCTTGTATGTGATATGTTAAGTCTGTAGCTGGCAATAGTTTGACTTCTATTTGTATCTGTTTTAGGTTCGAATAGCTCATAATGAACATCATCATTGGCAAATGCAATGGAAGAGGGCAGGGTTGAAGACGTCCAGGATATTCTACGACTGAATGTGCGAGGCTGTTTATACACAGCCAGGCGCGAGTCTCTGTGCCGCTTTAAGGACTCCATGCTGGCTTCCATGTTTAGTGGACGCTTTCCTCTGAAAGTGGATGAATCAGGTAAATATATTGGAGCTCTAAATACCACATTCTGATCATGGAGCTCTCTGGCAAACACATGCTTTTATATATATTTATCCATTTTATAGTATATCTCTTTTCCCAGTGTGCTGAGCATCAGTTGGTTTATAATTCTAGGCTGTAGAGCAATTCTGCATGCATGACTTTATATGTACGAGTAGTTAATCTGAATTCCACATGTATGTTCGTCCTTGCAAACACACACATTTGTACTGTGCAATGTCCCCATCCAAACTGTGGCTTTGGAACGTACTTCTTCAGTAAGAATACAAAAACAGATAAAATTGAAGCTGGCAGAGTATTTGGCATTTATCTTGGGTCCTGTCTGCGAACCCCTATAATCTCCAGAGGCATCTGTAACTTGTTCATTACATAAAGAGATTTGGGACTAATCTTTGTTTCAAAATACCTCATTACCCAGTAAAAATTGCATTTTTCACCACCATGGCTTGACACAAAAGTTTGAATAAACTACTCATGGGTCAAATTTCACACTTGTTTGTGACTTAGAAATCCTGCCAAAGTAGGTGCAGTTAAAAGACATGATGGATGAAGAATAGTAATTCCTTGTTGCATACATAAAACTCTTTAAAATACCCAAAATGTTTAACATAAGGAGTTTCCATAACATAGCAGGACTTTGCTGTCATCTTTCACAGTTGCAGTGAACAGCCTGTTGTACAGATGGTATGCTTTGGTTGGTTTTCTTGAAATCCTTGAGCCCTTCAGGCAAAGGAGAGAAAAATAAACAAATACAGTATAACCTGATCAATATTCAGGGAAGGTTTGACTAGATGTGTACTGGAACCGATGCTAATTTTAACTCTTTAAAGTGGTCTGGAAGGAAAATTGAACAGATCCCTGCAACAGTGAGTAAAGATGCACCTGCAGTTAGAACTAGAAACGTATCTAGAATTAGATTTTAGCATTTTAAGCAGAGTGCAGCACAGCTGAGATTGTATGTTGCTGTGGTCCTATGCAGATTAGTGATTTCACTGAAACTCCAAAGGAATGTTTACTGCACTAAGAATTTTGTCTTCAAGTAACAAATATTCCAGGGAAACAAAATACCATTTTAAAAGAGTAAAGATGGTATACCTACTCCTCCCCAGTAAAACCAGTACAGAAGTTTTGTACAAAAGGCTGTACTTGATGATTTGGTAAAGTATTTTAAATAACTGTGTGTTTTCAGGAGCATGTCTAATTGATCGAGATGGAAACCTGTTTAAATATCTTTTGGATTATCTTCATGGAGAAGTTCGGATTCCTGGAGATGAACAAGTTCGAACTGCACTGCAGGAAGAAGCAGATTATTTTGGAATCCCTTATCCATACAGTCTGTCTGATCATTTGGCCAATGAAATGGAGACATACTCTTCAAGGTCCAGTATAGAGCTTAAAAAGGTCCTGACACTTCTTAACATTTTTGATGCTGAATTCTCTAACGTGTGCCATTCATTAGCACCAAACAATAAAGCTACAGAATGTCCAAGTTAGCACTTTTTAGTGACCACACTAAATCATGAGTAAATTCAGAGTTTTAGGTTAAGAAATCCTAGAGTTGATAATGCAGTCAGTATAATTAAGGAGACTAGCTTTTATCATCATTGCAATACAGCAATAGTTTAAATATGAGTGTTGTACATGCAAGTACAACAAGCAAGCTGTAGAACTTGTGTAGTAGGAAGGACATTTAGTTTCCTATTTGGCTTCAAATTTTACTTGAAATTAGATTTGATCCCTTCAAGTTGTTTGGGCTGGGGTTTCTTTTTCAGTTTTACAAATTATTCCTAAAACTTGTAAGACAAAATGTACCCTGACATTCCTTTAGAATGAGAAAGGAGAAAAGATAATTAGTGTATTATTTAAAATCCTGCGATTTTAGAGTATTGTAACTTAAAAGCTAATTATAATTAACTGGTAGGAAATTAACTCATATTACCATCTCTGGCTGTGTTATTCCTAACAGTCATCTATGTTCTCTTAGCAAGTTCTTTTTCTCTGTATTTCATGTTCTCACTTACTAATTTCCTTTTGAAAAGTGTAAAACACTTCCAGGCCTTTCAGTTTCTCTGCACGTTAAGGAGTTGCCTTGCCTTTAACAATTTCTGTTGCCTTTCTGTGAACCTCTTAGTTTCACAACATTGTCTGGTAACAATAGATAAGAAATAACTGCAGACATTATTCTAGAAAAACTACACCCTTGATTTACTTAAAAGAGCTCACTGGTACAGTTAAGAAAACTTAAACAGGAAAGCTTATTCAACTAAAAATACTGTGTTCTTACTAATATTCTACATGTTTTATGTTTTTTCCAGGCTTTGTTGGATTTCTGTGATTCTTACCATTTAGTTTGTACCAAGCCTACAGTTTGGGTCTTGCACTATCTCAACACTTCTGGAGCAAGCTGTGAAAGTAAAATTGTTGGTGTGTATGCCACAAGAGCTGATGGGACTGATGCAATTAATAAGGCGCTAGGAATGAAAATTCATAGTAAAAGCATGTACAAAAGGTAAGGTGACTGTCACACATGAAAGCACTCTAAGTGAGAATAAATACATATTATAATTATGCCTAAATGTTATCCTATGTAGCATAATGCAGCATTGTTGTACTATAAATCTGTGGAAGGAATCTTTCCAGCTCCCAAAGCAGCTAGATAATAGAATGGCCACATTAAACAAATAAACAAGATAATAAAAACTAAGCTTGGAGGTTAAGAATTTGAGAGCGTACACATAAGATGGTTAGCATGCAATTGCTCTAAGTTCTTATTCTGCTCGACTTACTATTTTTAAAATGTCTCGACAATTAAAAATTACTTTCTAATATTTACACTAAATACAGTGAATAAATCCCCATACAGAAAAACCTCCAGAAATATTTGCAAAGTTGGTTGTGATTCATACAATTCTTTTGTGCAGTCTTCTAAGACAGCTGAACACTGAGAACCAAAGATGAAAGGAATTGGTTTTAATTCTTTAAAGAACGTGTACAGCTGTACTACACTATTAATGTATTTACATGACAATAATTGGAAGTTATTGGTAGACCTGTACTTACAACTGGAAGCAGTTGGTCTTGTCACTCTCACAGTGCAGTATCAGAAGTGTTGCTGTGCATCTTTTGATTAAGATAGAGCTCTTGACACTTCATCATCTTTATTATTAGGATGCATATCTTCCTAAATTTAGGCTTGGAACATTAATATTTATTCCAGGAGTATTTGGCGATATATCAGGTATCTGTTATTCTGTGTATTCTAGAAAAATAGTTTCTACATAATTAATTCTGTAATTATTATTCTATGAACATCTGTTCTTTCATGAATATCAATTTTTAGCAATAGGCATTCACAGGAGGATTAGAACCTCTCATTTGAATAAAAACAAAATCAGAGTAACATTTTCCTTTCTGATTTATAAAACATTTACTGCTAAGTCCTTGTAGTTAGGATTTGGTAAAAAGAATTATATATTTCACCAATGGCACATTTTTAAGGACTTAGCTAACTAATCACATAACTGTTACCTTTAAAACAATATTTCTAGAGAAGCTGGAAATAACATCCAATACATCTGGAGCTATTACTCAGTAGCTGAGCTGAAAAAGATGATGGATGCTTTTGATGCCTGGGAAGGGAGAGGTAATAATTTTTTATTTCAGTATTACTACTTTTTAACATAAAAACAAGAAACATATTTCCTAACTAAGTATAATAAAAACTCTGCATAAACTTTCAGAGTGTTGTAAAATAGTAGTGGCTGTTTGGGGGGGAAAAAAATGTTTTATGGGATGTTCCAGAGAGAGGACAGGAGTTGACATGAATGAAGCAGCATGCTGGCTGTCAGCAGGGCTCATATCAGCAGGTTGAGAGCTGAAATTCTGCACAATAAAATGATGTATCCGTGTATTTAGTCAGGTGTAAACATGCATGGCCGTGTTCTCTCAGCTCATCAGTACAATGCTATGAAATGCAGGTGTCAGCTACTGGAGAGTGCCTCAAGAGCTGATTGAATGTTGGACTCTGGAAGAACGCCCTCTGAGAGGCAGTTTGCATCATATGCCTCCAGTGTATAAAAGGTATGCTGATTTGCATAGGTGGCATAAAATTAATAAACAAATACAGTGCTGTCTTTTTTTTTTCCCCTCTATAATTTCAGGTTCCTTAAATATCTAGGCATGTAGAGATTTTGTTGTTTTTTTAATTTACATTTTTCTAAAATGTCATAGACTGCTTAACTACACAACTGAACTCGCTAGAAACAAATTACAGTTTTTTTAGGCTGCTGAGATTTCTCAGCACCCTGGCAAGAAGTAACTTGAAAAACTAGAGAGCAGTATTAGTTCAGTGGACTGCTAAACCTGAAATTTAAGTGAAAACTTTCAAAGGTTAACTTTCCCATCTGTGAGATGTCTTCTTTTTAGAAGGAATTTCTAGAACTTCCTCTCTGCAGCTTTATGGCAATATTTTTGATTACACCTCCGTTCTCCACACATTACCTAAAAGCAGCCTTTTGCAGGTGCCACTGCACAGTCACCTGAGCCAGCCTACAGCTACTTCACTGCTAAATTTTTAATGTGTCATCTTAGGCAGAAGAGATTGATGGTTCTATTCATGGAAAGGCAGCCCTGATTGTAGTGATGAACTGTTGGGAACTGTAATTTATGCTTCTTACAGTATGATTTAAACCTATTTGTGAAAGGCTGTTGCAGATGGTCTGTTTTGTAATAATGTTATAAAAATAACAGTTTACATATATAGCTGATTTTTTAAAATTGAAGTTTTTTTGTTTTACAGACGATTAATTGACTGTACTGAAGTAGAAGGCTGCTTACCATGTAAAGTGGGTCCCCAGCCAATTAGATTCTCAGGTCCCTCAACAAGCACCCACATAAAAGTCAAGAATTCATCTTCATTAAGGGTAGCTGCTTGCAATGCTTCACGTTCTGCAGCAATTCTTAAACGACCCCATAGTGAAAGTCTGATGCTGCACAAAGAAGCTTCTGAAACCACATGCACATCAGTGCCCAGCAAGTCCCAGGCTGCCTGTGGAAGGCAGAGTGCTGGCAGTGGGACACTGAGCCAAATGCCATTCCAAGCTGCAGGGAGTAAGAAGCCTGTGAACAACCGTGCAGTGAAACTGAAAAGGACTCCACTTTTCCTTGTGACACCATCTCAGCCACCTTCTTCTGCATCCAGTAAACCAAGTGAACAGGACAGTGTTGCTGTTGAAGTTCCTACTACTTCTACAGTACTAAACGAGAAAGAATCAGCTGTATTAGCAGAAAGTATTACACTTAAGAATGATAAAGGGGATGGATAATTCTTGACTCAGTCTGATAGACTGGGCAGCTCTGCATTATATGGTTGAAGAAGAGACCATTATTTCATGTGATCCTTTATTCAAGATTAAGTAGAAAATTGTGATAGATAATAAAAAGCACAGGAAGAAATTGTTTTAAGTGAGCATTGAAATGTGTTTTCTGCTTTATTTCTAGATATTTTTTAGATGTTGGGAAGGGAGGAAGAGAATTGGATTAAAAAAACTGCTCAAGCACATGCAGTTTAACATTCCAGTAACTCCCATTTGTATTTCTGTTGCACTGTATTGTAAAGTGAGTATTTGCACAGCATTAAAGGAAACCTCTTTATCAACTTCAACTACAGTGAACCTCTATTTGTACCTTTAAAGGGGTAGGGGGAATAGATAAAAATAAGTAGCTTTTATTAGATACAAGTTTGCCACAACTGTACAACATATGCCTGCTGCAGAGACACCAGAAGTTGAATGCACTTACTGGCACTTCTGGTGAGGGTAAATCACCATTTTTGCTCTTACTAGCAATGCAAGGGATCACCTGTGCTTGTACACTGAGAGAAAATTCAGAAATACAGGAAGGGAAGAAGTGTGCTGTGTGAGTACCAAAGCTGCTCTCTCTGGAGAGACACACATTTACCGACACACACAATACCGTGGTGTCAGTGGGGCGAGGCTGGTGCAGCTGTGGCATTTTGTGTCACACTGGTGGGGGATGGCTTTGCTGGGGCTGCAGGGTCTGAGTTACACCTGGCCTTCTGTGTCCTGCAGGTCTTTTCAGATCAGGAGGGCACAATCTCAACTTGTGTGCAGCAAAGCACAGAAGCTGAGGTTGAAGTGCCACGGTTTGAAGAAAAAGCCTCCCTCCTTCCCCCTGTGCAGGCTGGAGGAGACATTCTTGTTGGGTAATGACACTGAAACAAAGAGCTACTGTATGTTTCTATCAGCAGAGGAAAGGCAAGTTTGGATCCTTGATTTTCAAGAGCCCTTTCAGTTGTTTAGATCAGTGAACAAAACCTGTCTTTGTTTTGTACCCTTGCTTAGAGCTGGTGTTTTTTGCTGTTTTTACAACTACGTTTGCTTCTCCAGCACAGTAAATACAGCTGTCTTTGAACACTGAGAACATAGCCAAAAAGCAAGTTCTTAAAATTCCTGAGACTATTAGAATTACAGAAGGGTTCTTTAAATGTTTTATTTGCTAGATCATTTAAAGCCATCACATCTTCAGGTTTTTCTCCTCCCGTAAGGACTTGAAACATAATTTGCACAAGTATAAAACCCCAAATTTTCATGTACTAACATGTTTTTAATGAGACATCTTGCCACGAACAGTAGTCACTATAAAGGTTTAGAGCACTATAATTTTCTGCTATTAGTGTGTATATGGAAGACCAGCTGACCTTTGGATTATTTAAGCTAGTGCTTTTTCTTTAAAAATAAATCTGAAGATAACAATCCTAAGGCTCTTCCTATCTCAACAAAAAAAGTTTCACTGAACAGAGGACAAAGAAATTATGGAAGGATACTAACAATGTACTCTAGTATTCTCTGAACATGCAATTCATTGAGACTAAGTTTGTGAAATTTGTTTTTCATAATAATCTGACTGAAAATCAGTTTTTAATACTTCTGTGTGATTTCTACTTCACTATTTATTCAATGGCTGAGCACTTTACCATGCATCTTAAAATCTTTTCACAAGGCTGTCTAAAGCTGATTTCTTTCAAATTTTGAATTTAGAAAGCTTCTATAAACACAGAATCAGAGACTATAATTTAGGTGAGAAAGACATAAAAGAAAAAGCTTTGAGAATATTCCTACAGGACTTTATGAGTATGTACTACCTCAGTGTTTACTTAATTGTTTTGGTAGCACAGTATGTTTTGAGTAACATTTGTGTCATTTGCATTACAGCAGCATTAATGAGTCTTCTCTTTTTTGTGGACATACTAACTTGTGGTTAGAAGAATAAAAAACAACCCCCTTGAATTTCAGTAGATGAAATGAGAAAGTGGCTGTGGTGAAGAAGGTAAAGAAAGAAGGACTTGATTTTATTTCTTTATTTTCAATTGGATGGGGTGCAAACACGGCCTTTTATCAAACTTACCTAAGGAGGCACTTCCAGCATGTTTTTTGTATCATAGAATCTTGTTCACTTCCAATTAACTGCTAAGAGTGCTATTGAACCATTTTATGATAGATGGATAGCATTAACCTTCATGGTGACTGGAATTAGATGCACTGTCAAGTGATGTGACAATGGTTTACCTTGAATCTTTGTAAAATTATAAATCATTATAGCAGAGATCATGTTAAAAAAAAACCAACGCATGTTCGGCAACTTATTTCAATTCCAGAATCATTGCGTTTTCTTTAAAGGAGACATTTGCAAGCACATTAAGTGTTGTGTTTTTTATCTTTTCTTTTTTCCCAAACATGGTTAACTAATATAAGTTTTCCAAAGAGCTTGACTGCATTAAGTTACCTTTGCTTTTTAGTTTTCCAGCTGTGTATGTGGAACTTTCTTTTGCCGTGTTCTGCCCTTACTCTGAATTTAATCTTACACGAAAGATAAACAGATTCAACCTGCTTTAAAACACTGCCCCTTTAAGATGTGTTTCTACTTCTGGAAGAGCACAAAGTGCATCGGGAATTCCATGTTTGTGTTTGAGTGAGGCCAAACAGCTGTATTTGCTTTGCTAATTGAGGGGATTTTCTGTAAAAGAGGACTGGCCTGGAAGGGAAGCCTTGCCCTGCCATAAATTCCCTCACTGCCTCTCTACAAGTCCCTTAAAAGGAGAATTGCAGGTAGTTGTCTCTGTAATGAGAAGATAAAAACAGAGTTCTGTTGAAGATGGGCTCAAGAGCTTTTGGCTCCTTGTAACTGCCATGTAACTACCATGAACAGAAATTGGCAGATACAATTCCAAGCATATAGACACACGTGAAATGAAAGATGAAGATTCTGACACAATTTCAGAGGACAGCCACATGATGTGGTTAAAATGTGCACTGGAATAACCTTCCCAAACCAGTACGAATACTAGACAAAACTTGACTGCAGCATTCCCACAAGCAGCCCTCTCCTCAGCCTAACCAAACCCATTCACAGCTCTTTAACAAAGATGTCTTTACATCATCAGAGAAAAGAGAAATGCCATCTGACTCACCTGTTAGTCCTGGATCTGTCACATACTGAGCCTCCAGTAGATCAAAGCTTGGCTGGTACTGAAGAGCACAAGATGGTCCTGTTGTGCTGAGTTATGACTTATGTTACGGATTTTATTTATTTATCTGCAGAAGGTTGCTTGTGAGAAACTGACTTAAGGAATAAAGTAACTTTGAATAATACAATAATTAAGTGTAGAAGCTATAAGAAAGGAATAAATGTCATTACAGGTAAGTTAGATTTTCGTTTTTTAAGGAAGGATTACAAGAAGAGACACATTTCACAACTTACATATGGATAATGTAAGAAGGTCCTGTGTAATATCTGCATGGAATTTGTAATGAAATCTCTTAGAGTGAGGTTACAGTGAAACTGTAAGGCACCAGATGAATTTTGAAAAGCTACCTATCTGATGGGTATGCACAACAGAGATTCTGGAATTTCAGTTCCATCTACTCCAAAATATTCAGCTTTAAAGTGTGATAGGTAATTAACTAGGATAATAGCAGTGCTTGCAATGCTAAGAAAGCCAGTGTCTACCTACACATTTATTTTTCTTTCACCACTCTTCCAGATGACGATGAGTTACTACTTGCCTTTTAAAATCAGGTTTCACCAATATTCACGTGTGGGACACTGTAATGTATATAAAGAAAAATAAAAATTAGGGAATGCACTTTGCTCTTCCCTTGGAGATTATTTAAGGGCCCCAGAGGAGCAGTAATCCAGTCAGTACTAAGGAAGTGTACAGTCAGTGAAAAGAAATTAGACAGAGGAAATTGGTAAAAAGCAATAGTGAACAATCACCTAGGTGTAAACTTCTAAAGCTACTCAAGTGTCCTCCTGCTCTTACTGACCTTTACACCCACCTTCCTGATTCTGACACTTAGGCCAACAAGTCACTTGATGCCAGCTCTGGATTCTGACACCTTACTATGATAAACAGTAACTTGCTGTAAAATGTGCTCATGGAGGTGGCTCTCATGGCAAGGTTGTTTTGTGCACTGTGGCATTAGAATCAAGCTAGAAACAAAAACCTAGTCCAGTCCAAACTCAGCGGAAAGCCTCCCACTGATACCAGTTCCACTACGCAAATACAATTTGAGTAAGAGCACAACGTTATGCACTGCAAAGCAGCAAACACCAGAGTATTTTAGAAAGAAGATTTTAATTATTTGGAAGAAACAGGTTTTCTAAAATACAGACTCAGAACATAAAGACTAAGTAATTTATTAGTCATAGCTCTTGTTATGGACAGATGGTTCCTACAGCAAAAATATAGAAAAATAATTTGAATTCAAGTCCAGAAGACCTGCAACTTTTCATATGCAAAAAATAAATCCAACTAGTCATAGAAAAGTGGCTGATAAAGATGGAGAACAGGGCTGTGCATCTGAATAGCCATTACTATATACATTCCAAACTTAAATGAGCATATTTCCTCAGCCTCATAAAAATAGTTTGTCCATGAAAAATACCAATATGTAATACATTTAATACAATTTATACTTGAATTTAAAGATCTCAGATTATGGAATAATAAGCTAAAATCAAACAAACTGCTTTTTCAACTCGTATAGAACAATACTCTGTGTGTATACAGTGTGCATGCATGTACTTGTATACACACACAGAAAGAAAGAGGTGTATAGAGATTTGCTGAAAAATTCTACAAGATTATTTGATTTCATCGGAGAGCACAGCATACAGACTTCCTGGGATCCTTCTAACACAGGCTGTTCTATGAAATAATAATGTTGACTGGCATAACCACGTATCTACAACAGGTTTTTGCTATTATGACTTTGTCAATTTATCTTTCCAATCTAGATTTTTCTAAGAAGTTGTCCTGGCTTGTAAGATAAGCATGTATTCTATTTGCCATCTGTTGGAGGTGGGGCAGGTATCTTCTGTTAGTTGGGCAGTTTTCTTATCTCTTCCAAGAACAATCTCTTCCTCCGGGGAGATATCTTCTGTTAATGGGCCATTGAATGACTCACTGCATGACTACTAAAATTACATCATCCCATTGTAAGATGCTTCGCCCAGAGGGAGGAGCCAAGCATTCCTACCTGCATAAAATCAGCATTTTTTGGGACATCAGAACCGCTTCTTCGCCGCTGGATTCCCAGAGGAGCAACCTCTTCTCCACTGGAGTCCCAGAGGAGCAGCTTCTTTGCTGGATTCCCAGAGGAAGACCAGGCCCATCTACTCTATCACCAGACCTTCACAGAAAACTGCACCTGTCTACAGGATCACCGCTTCAGCAGCATTTCATTTGCTACTCCAGGAAGGAGGACTGCAGCCACCATTTAACTGGACTGTTACCAACACCCTGACTCCTCAGGGTCTCAGGTCATGTTCTGACTCTGTCAATAGTTTTGTTTGTACTAATTACATTTGTATTTTCCAGCTTTTCTTAGTAAAGAATTGTTATTTATTCCTATTCCCATCTTTGCCCGAGAGCCTTTTAATTTTGAAATTGTGGGAATTTGGAGGGAGGGGGTTTACCTTTTCCATTTCACGGGAGGCTCTTGCCTTCCTTAACTCCTGTCTTTTCAAGACCGAGACATATTTTGGCGCCCTTGCCATGGCGTCGGGCAGTGGGACCAAGAACCTGGACTTCCGCCGAAAGTGGGACAAGGATGAGTATGAGAAACTCGCAGAGAAGCGGCTCAAGGAGGAGAGAGAAAAGAAAGATGGCAAACCAGCTCAGCCCATCAAAAGGGAACTTCTGCGGCACCGAGACTACAAAGTGGACCTGGAATCCAAGCTGGGGAAAACCACTGTCATCACCAAAACTACCCCTCAGTCAGAGATGGGAGGGTATTACTGTAACGTATGTGACTGTGTAGTGAAAGATTCCATCAACTTCTTGGATCACATCAATGGCAAAAAACACCAGAGGAATCTGGGCATGTCCATGCGGGTGGAGCGTTCCACACTGGACCAGGTGAAGAAACGCTTTGAGGTGAACAAGAAGAAGATGGAGGAGAAGCAGAAGGATTATGACTTTGAGGAGAGGATGAAGGAACTCTATGAGGAAGAGGAGAAGGCCAAAGCCTACAAGAAGGAGAAGCAGAGAGAGAAGAAGAGGCGGGTGGAGGAAGATTTGACCTTTGAAGAGGATGATGAAATGGCAGCTGTGATGGGTTTCTCTGGTTTCGGCTCAACCAAAAAGAACCACTGAGCAGCTCTGGACTCTCCTCTTTCTCTAAACAGCTTTTTTTTTTACCCAGGGAACTCTGGATAACTCCTCAAAGACTTGATTGAGGACTTGTATGTTAATCTTCCAGTAGAAGTTGACTGGAAGAGTTGAAAAGCGATTCCATGCTCTACCTGTGCTGCAGATCAAGCTCTGCCTCTCATTAGTTTCCCTTCTCCTTCTGTGTCCTAGATCTGGCTGCGCAGCTGCTCTGTGGCCGTGTGTGTGCAGGGAAGTGCTGTTGGGTACATTTTCTTGTAAATAAAGTGCACATTCTGCACAGGTGGCCTAGTTCAGCATTAATCTAGTTGTCAACGAGGACCTACTTGTCAGCCAAGCTATATTTGAGATGCTGGGAGGAATTCAATTGCTTTTAGGCTCTTAATGAAGGAAATGTGCCACAGCAAGCAGTGTGAGAGGTGCATCTTTATGGCTTGTGCTGAGCAGAGCTGGTGGCTGCATGGAGTCTGGGTTGCTGAAACTTTCCTGTGTGTTTTATCTGCAAGGGAGACTTCCCTCTTTTTCTTTGTGTTTTATCCCATAATTTCAGTATCTTTAAGGTAGGGGAGAAATTCCTCCCAGAGGGAGGAGCCAAGCATTCCTATGTGCATAAAATCAGCATTTTTTGGGACATCAGAACCGCTCCTTTGCCGCTGGATTCCCAGAGGAGCAGCCTCTTCTCCACTGGATTCCCAAAGGAAGACCAGGCCCATCTACTCTATCACCAGACCTTCACAGAAAACTCCACCTGTCTACAGGATCACCACTTCAGCAGCATTTCATTTGCTACTCCAGGAAGGAGGACTGCAGCCACCATTTAACTGGACTGTTACCAACACCCTGACTCCTCAGGGTCTCAGGTCATGTTCTGACTCTGTCAATAGTTTTGTTTGTACTAATTACATTTGTATTTTCCAGCTTTTCTTAGTAAAAAACTGTTATTCCTATTCCCATATCTTTGCCTGAGAGCCTTTTAATTTTGAAATTGTGGGAATTTGGAGGGAGGGGGTTTACCTTTTCCATTTCACAGGAGGCTCTTGCCTTCCTTAACAGACTCCTGTCTTTTCAAACTGAGATAGAAGTAAATGCTGCTTTGGTAAGATTCCATACAGTCATGACAAAATAAATGTGAACATATTGGGGAAAGCCTTGAAAGTATGATTTAATTTTGATAATTAGTAAGTAATAAAGATAACAACGAGTTTTAAGCAGCAAAAGATTTAAAAGACTATGTTCTGACTTACTTTCTTCACCAACAAGCTTTTCGAGCAACAAACTAAAATGAAGAGATTGAATTTCTCTGCCTGCCATCACTGTGACATTTTAAGCCACCAAAGTCACAGCTGGCACTGAAAGAACAGTGGCATCAGCAGAGACCTCCATCCTTGCAGGACATAAATTGCATTGTGACACCCTGCCAACACTGCCTTGGAAAGGCTTGTGCTCTGCGGTGTCCGGTGTGTGATGCTTCCGTCGGGACTTCTCGGAATGCGTCGGATTCTCTGTGGTCCTTGTAGTTGTAGACTGCTCTTGATTTTTCATAGCTCCTTTATTTTTAGATCGAAAGCTGTTATGCTGCTGTCTTCTGTGCTCAGACCTGGAACCACTCTTGGTATTTTGATCTGCCTCGTTACTGGCACCTTGTGCCTTATGAGAGCCATTGAGCCGCACGTTTTGGTGCTGTGGGTTGAATCTTCGTCTCTGGCTAGAAGGCCCATTCTGCCCAGAAAGAAATTGGATAACTGTTATGTTGTCTGAATCCTTCCACCAGGCCAAGAAACACAGCAGTCAAAATTAACAGTGTTACCATTAGGAGGGAACAGGAGAGGGAAAACACTAAAAAGTTTTGTTACCAGTCTCTTTATAATAACTATAACCAGAACTATGAGTACCATACTACATCTGAGTATAGCCTGGAGATACAGATGGCAGTTCATCACTGATGCCAAATTAAAATCTGCCATGATTCAAGAGAATACAGAAAAGAGGATGAAATTCTAGATATCTCAACAGCAGTTGTTGAGGAAAGGGATGTGGTCAAGAGAAGAAAAATATGAGTCAGCAGTGTCTTGGCAGCCAGGAGGGCCAAGCGTGTCCTGGGGGCATCAGGCACAGCACGGCCAGCTGGGGAAGGGAGGGGATTGTCCCACTCTGCTCTGGACTGGGGCAGCCTCACCTCGAGTGCTGGGTGCAGTTTTGGATGCCATGACATAGGAAAGAGATGAAACTATTAGAGAGTCCAAAGGAGGGCCATGAAGATAGTGAAGGGTCTTGAGGAGAAGCTATATGAGGGGTGGCTGAGATCCCTTGGTCTGTTCAGCCTGGAGAAGAGAAGACTGAGGGGAGGCATCACTGCAGTCACAACTTCCTTGTGAGGGGAAGAGGAGGGCAGGCACTTATCTCTTCTCTCTGGTGACCAGTGACAGGACCAGAGGGAATGTCCTGAAGTTGGGTCAGGGGAGGTTTAGGTTGGTTACCAGGGAGAAGTTCTTTNTAAAATAATGCTACTAATATAGCACAATATTATAACCTGTATTATAGAGCTGCTGAAATAACATGCTTTTAAACCTGGCAGGATTCTACTTTCAAAGTGTATCTAATAATTGTGCTTCAACAGCACATCAGCTGACCATTTGTCAAGGACTAAATGTTTCTCCTCCACAGCAGTTAGCTATAATGGAGGGGTTTTCTTTTTCACTCTATTACTGCCACTAGACACTTCTAAACAGACAGCTGTCTTTACTCATATGGTATTTCTACTTTGTATGTTCACACTGACTTGAAAATGAAGCTGGAAAATATGCTTACTATCTTCAAAAATTATTAATTAAATATAGACCATGAACCAGTATTTGATTTTGTATTAACAACTTTGAGTGCTACAAATTTTTCTGGAAGTTTTGAAGTAATTTAGTTTAGTTCACGTCTGACTGACATCTTACCTGCTTATTTGTTGGGACTCCTTGAGAAGAAGATTCTGTAGGATTGGAAGAAGGATTCTGTACTTTATTGCTGGCTGTTTTATTGTCAGAGTTCTTGGCATTACTAGAGGATTTCCGGTTGTGCGCATTTTGCTTGCCAGTTGTTGCATGCGAGGTCATTGAAGACAGCACTAAACTACATGGGGTTCTCGAGGAATAGTTGTTCTTTGGGTGAGNACTGGGGCAGCCTCACCTCGAGTGCTGGGTGCAGTTTTGGATGCCATGACATAGGAAAGAGATGAAACTATTAGAGAGTCCAAAGGAGGGCCATGAAGATAGTGAAGGGTCTTGAGGAGAAGCTATATGAGGGGTGGCTGAGATCCCTTGGTCTGTTCAGCCTGGAGAAGAGAAGACTGAGGGGAGGCATCACTGCAGTCACAACTTCCTTGTGAGGGGAAGAGGAGGGCAGGCCCTTATCTCTTCTCTCTGGTGACCAGTGACAGGACCAGAGGGAATGTCCTGAAGTTGGGTCAGGGGAGGTTTAGGTTGGTTACCAGGGAGAAGTTCTTTACCCAAAGGGTGGCTGAGCACTGGAACAGGCTCCCCAGGGAAGTGGTCACAGCTCAAGAAGTGTTTGGACAATGCTCTCAGGCACATGGTGGGATTCTTGGGGTGTCTTGTGCAGGGCCAGGAGTGGGACTCAGGATACTCTGTGATTCTCTGAGCAGTTAAGAAGTACTGAAGAACTTAATACTGACTGATTTTTTCCAAAATCATGAATACTGCTTTCCTAGTAAAGCATTGTGGAAGTACTACAGTATGACTGCAAGAAGAGCAGACAGTCACTTGTAAATTAAAGTCAAGTGAAGAATCCTCATTGTGGAAGACATGTCCATTGTGATATTTTGCTCAGAGGATGCTTTGATTCTTAGTGGGAAGTGGCGGAATTACTCTTATTTGCATGCCTGACAGAACAACAGTACAGGCACATTCTAAGGTGCTATTACAACAAAATATAATTCATATATGTGTCATATATATATATATATATATATANTCACGTCTGACTGACATCTTACCTGCTTATTTGTTGGGACTCCTTGAGAAGAAGATTCTGTAGGATTGGAAGAAGGATTCTGTACTTTATTGCTGGCTGTTTTATTGTCAGAGTTCTTGGCATTACTAGAGGATTTCCGGTTGTGCGCATTTTGCTTGCCAGTTGTTGCATGCGAGGTCATTGAAGACAGCACTAAACTACATGGGGTTCTCGAGGAATAGTTGTTCTTTGGGTGAGAAACTGTTAAAAAAAAAGGGATTATGTGTTATCAGTTATATGATCAACATCTAAACAGAAGGCTGTGTTCTTACCCTGCTTACAGGGTAAGAACTGCTTACAGTTAATTTTGGAAGCAATGTTTCAGTCTCACTTTAAATAATGAAGTAAGCTAATTTAAGCTAACTATTGAAGTAAGTTGGTTGAAGTGAGGCCATAGGGTTCCACCCCTGTACGTCTGCCTCACTGCGAAGCACTTCCAGAGATAAAAGAGCCAATGTGGTGGCACTGCACTAAAACTGGAAGAAGCCTGGCAGAAAGCCACGTTTTTTGCATCCAAGAGAACGTTACTTACTCCTGTCTAAAGGAAAGGGGTAGAAAAGGTTCTTCTGTATCATGGGTATCTATAAAAACTGGAACTGAATGCAATGCACTAATCCACTTTATGCAGATCACAGCAGTCTGCACCATCAGGAACCACTACTGCCCATCTCAGTATATTCCTACTCTCTACTTCTCAGTATTTTGAGATTGCCTAATTTACTAAGCACTGTCATGTTTGGACATGAAATGCACCCAAAAAATCCTTGATTCCTCTCTTCATTTCTTCAAGCTGCCTTTGCAAAATGACCCCCAAGCAGTCTTGAAGAGGATTCTGAGGCTAATGAAGTTCATTATCTTAATCTGCTATCCTGATTTTTCTGATCATGGAATTTTCCTGTTTCGTTCTGGTACAGGTGACAAGTTTGAGGCGCACTCCAGAGAGACACCTGTTGCTTTTATCTAAGAAGTATTTCTATTTTTTCACTTCTAGTACAGAGAAAGAAGATGAGGAATCATTTTAGTGACTAAGCATGATATGTTAGGTTTTCTGAGGATCTTATTCACTTACACCAACATCAGCTACTTCTCCCACTAGGTGTCCTCTTCAGAAAAACAATGTAATGATCTGCACAATGAACTGAATTTTCTCTCCTGAGTTCAGTGAGGCCAACCATCCCTGAATTCTATTAATTCTCTCTCATCTAAAACAGACTGCTGCACATGGAAGCCCATATAAAAACCCAGATGCTTGTCATAAAAATGTATTTTTAACAAAAAATATGTACAAGGAAAGGATGGGCGTTCTGATATATGTCAATCCAGTTATTTTTGTTTCTTCCTGTCCTTCATTTTCAGTATATGCTATGATCTCCTCATGCTAGAACATGCCTTCCTTTGCACAAGCTCTGTGGGTTTGCTTACTGCTTTTGTAAAAGCCCTTAAGAGCTGCTGTTCTTAGCTATATGCCTTGTTTAATCTCTTGTTTGAGGGGTATTTGCAGCTCCTAGCAGGGTATGGGCCTCATTGAGAGATGATGCTGAGAGAAACATCTTTTGCCCTGAAAAGCTCTTGTCAAAGACACCAATCATCACAAGTTGCTCATCTAAGGTCACTGAGGGCAGGTATAAGCAAAGTTCTTCAGACACTCAGTGCACTATCAGTCATTTCTAGGATGACACTGCTCCCCTGCTAATAGCTGCTCTTTTGACTTCACTGACCTGATTTAAACAGGCCTGCATCCAACTATGCTTATGTAATGCTTTACTGAAATGAGGTATAAATAATTAACTTGCAGAATTAACTGCAGCTGGAAGTTATTTAAGAAAGTAGTTCAATGAGTTTTAAAAAATAAGTCTATGGTTGTATCAATAGCAGCTGTGGTATTATTAGTCAAGATAATCTTTATGGAATTTTCAATCTCTCATGCTTCAGGGTATTAGATAGGGTCTCTGAGGTGACTGTAAACAATTAGATGCATTACTGGAAAGTTTATGTCTTCCTCTGAAACATCCTGGGTTGGTTTCATTGAGAGACAGGATATGGGGTTAGATGGAACTTCAAAGTGTTCTGCAAAAGCAATTCTTATGGTCTAATGAGTTAAACTGGTTATGCCTCCAAGCAGTCAGTTCTTTAGCTGTGCAGTCAGAAGCTTGTATGGGCAGACTGTGTAGTACTTTCTCCATTTTCTATTTTAGGAACTACTTGAAAACATTTATTATTTTCCTTCTACCAAGATGCACTTGTTCAGTATTGTTTTACCAGTTTTCTCCTGAATGGAATACCATAAGACAGGATACCAAACTGGGCAAAGCCTTATATAATTTACTTTGTTTTAGGGGGGAAAAAAAGCATGACAGAGATGAGAAATGGGCTCCTGTTTTGCAACAGGGCCATGATACTTGAAGCAAAACAATGTGAACCTGAATTTCCAAGCAGAAGGGCAGATGATTTAGAAACAGAAGCCTGGTGAAAAAGAGGCTGAGGGGGGACCTTACTGCTTTCTACAGGTACCTAAAAGGAGGTTGTAGGAAGGTGGGATCAGTCTTTTCCAACCTTAGTGATTCTATGATTTGGGACTCTAGAAGGCTCCTGAAAAACCTACTGAATACTGTTATAAAGTTGGGGAGTTACTTTTTAGCAGGAGAGATCTGAATTTGTCTCATTATATTATGCTCACACAGAGAAGCTTCCAATTTATTACTTATTTATAAATTACTGAATTTGTGTATTCCCTGGAGTTGGGATCCTGTTTAGATTGAAAACACCAACTGACCTGAGTAATACCTGGAAATCTCTGACAAAGATGGTACTGTGCACCTGCAGATGGAATGTACAGCCCAGGCACAGTGAGTCTAACATGTTGCAAACTGTAAAGTTGACTTCTGTGTGTTCAGCAGTCCTGCTGCATCCAGAGACACCACTCATACTGGGCTTGCTGCACTCACAGACTGGCAGCACACGTGCTGCCAGCTCTACTGAACAGGTATGTTGTGAGAAACTCAGTGAGAGGGATCATCAGCACTTACTTTCTCCACAGAGCTGAATCTGGGCCTTCAGCTGCTCTGTATCACAGGAAAATCGGGCAGACCTGCCCAGCTCTTCATCGTATTTCCGTTCACTCACAAAGTGCTGCAAAAACAGACATGTTAACAGTGATTCACATTCTGAGCAAAAGACTGTACGGATGGTAAAAGAACCAATCAATACCGAAGTTCACTTTAAGGCTCAACAAATTCTTGATCCTGCCCTGTTCACAAGATCTCTGTGCAGAACCAATTATTTTCCCATCCTCACCAAATTACATCTCACAGCCCAGTGATGGGTGGATCACTCCCACACTTGGGAAGTGGGTCATTTCAGCAGAGAATATATGTTTGGTCACTGAACCTGAAGCTACCAGGTTTACCTGCTGAGTCTAAATGATACAGAAACAGCAAAACTCCCCAGTGCTACACTTAGGAGGGGATAGCTTACATTTCTCTGATAGCATCTGAGTCTTTTCCAGAGGTGCTACAATGCTTTAGGAAGCGACACTTTCCCTATGGAAAGCCATTTACCCCTCAAGCCCATAGCAAGAATGAACAGCCTGGGCATGTTAACGTGACAACTCTTCCTTGGCATTTCTGCAAATGGCTAAAATACCCAAGCAGAAGTGAATGTCTGACCTTAATTTCAGCCCTGAGTTCAGAGAGTTGTGCTTCAGCCATCTGACTGGCTAGGTCTGCCAGTCTTTTCAGTTCCTCTGCTTTCTTCTGCCGAGCAGTCAGGATTTCCACTGCCAAATACCAATAGTCAGTCATTAATGCTAGGAAGGTAAATTGCTCTGTAATTTATTGGTCTTTGGGCATCAACATGGTACATCCCATGTGAGACAAACACATGGACCACTGACTTCAACTGGACTTCCAATATAATACTTGCACAGATTAAGCTGATCAGCGTATTTCACTGAACTGCCTGATTTTGAAAAAAATCTGAAAATGGGATAGCTGTCAGAAAATCAAAGTTAAACTAATCCTCCAACATTCAGACAAACAGGGGTGAAGACATGTTGTTTTGAGTTTTCTGGTGCTTTATTTTGAAGCACAAAAACAGGGAGCCTTCCAGAGACATGGAAAGAAGCATTACATTGAGTCACCAGCCTGTTTCTGAAGACATGCTGTATTTGGTTTACACAGGGGAATTGCACTTCCTCTGAAAAAAACCTGTTCATATACAGTTTATGTTAAAGTCACTGGCATCGCAATTTTGCTTTCACATATGGAATATACACATTTGCCATTTCAACAGCAAAGCAGCATTGAAGGCAAACAGTCTTTATGAAAAAAACCTAAATATTCATTACTGCCTGTCTTGTATATTCTATGTAAGGAAGGGGTGCGTAGTTATATTCTTGTACGGAAAGATAATCATAAACCATGAAGCAATGGTCTACTTGTACACAAGATAATATACATTAAAATTTTGGTGGAAATATAAGCAAACTATTATCTAAATGGTGACTCAAGAGTAAAAACAACAACTGATTAACTGGCTATGGGATCAGTACTTATGGCAGAGAGGAAACAACATCTAAATGTAAAATAATAACAATCATAGTCTTTTGTCTTGAACTTACCCATACAGTCAGGGGGAGTGGTACTTAATGTAAATTATCCTAAGGACACAGACTCCATTACAGCAGTAGAGATTTTGGCTTCTTTGCCTTCGTTTTGCCACAGATTTCCACAGCACACTTGACAAGTCATGTAACCAGCCTATACTTTTTAATGCTATTTTTAAAGGTGAGAATTAATGATATTTCACGGACAGTTTGTTTCTCAACCCATTACCATTTATTTAATCAGATAACACCTTACTTTGAAAGTATTGTAGAGTCAATAAATAGTTTGCGCTGGAAGCAACCTTTAAAGGTCTCTATTCCAACCCCCTGCAATCAGCAGGGACTTCTCCAATAGATGGGGTTGCTCAGAGCCTGACCCTGAATGCTTCCAGGGATGAGGATCTCCCCTCCTCTGGGAAACCTGTTCCAATGATTCACTGAGTACAACATGGTCCAGCAGGCACAGGGAGACACAGCTGTACCTGTACAGCTGTGTGGGAGCAAACAAACTGTGCAACTCTAGAGAAGTGTGTGTCACACATGTCAGGGAAGGCAGAGGGTGGCTACAGTTCCTTTAGCCCTGCTGGTAAATCTGTGCCAGTATCATTACTTATGCTAAGAACAGCTGCTATCTTCCCAGCTGATCTTCTCTATTTCATTTTTTGTAGAATATGGTCTATGAGAGTGCTAACACTTTATCACATGATAACATTCACATTAAATGAACAGTTTACCAGGTGCTTACCTTGTCCAATAGTTCTGTTTTACTGCTTATTCTAGGTAATGCTAATATTGCTCCTGCCCAAGATCAATATCCTCTTTGCTGAACCATATGATCTCATCTCATACTGGCATTTATTTCCATGCCAGCCAAATACCCATGTTTTAAACAAACCCTGAAATTATCATATTTGGAATTTTTCCTAGTGTTGACAGTAAGATTAAGATCACTCACTGTAAAACAGTCCTTGAGTGCAGCAAAGAGACATGAAAATAAATAATATTCTAAATCTTGGTTAGCATGTTACAGTCCTGTAACAACTTTCTGCCTAAGTTTCTGAAGGCACTTTACAGCCTACAGCAGCCTTGAGAGACAGCACAAACCACACAGCTGGAGACAGGTACTGGGCCATCCACTGTTCTGTGTGGAACTGGCAGGAAAACGGAAACAGAACATGCCATGTGCAAATGCAGCACTTTGCATGCTGGTAGGTAGAAATTAGGTTTACTTTCTACAAAAATTCCTATAACCGGCCAAGATTAATGAAGGGGCTCTATAACACCATCAGCCCTGGACAGTGGATTTCCAAAATGTGGTTTTGTTTGTGCAGTTAGGGCTTAAAACTGTGTCTGCTGATCAGTGGGAATTCTGCCATTGGTTTTCCTGGGAATGAGTGCATGCTCTGTAGCTGATTATGGCTAGCTGGTATCTGCAGGTAACCAAAAACTGCTGATATATATCCCTCCACAAGTCCTTCCCAGAATAACACAAAGCTTCAAATTCACATCTCTTTCATGTTATTCCTAGAAAATTAACAAATAAAATTCAAAACCCAAACTTTGCAAATCTTTACCGTCATAACTTTGTACCTTCTAGTTTCTACACATATACAACTGCAAGAGACTTGGACAGCAACAGAGAATTTAGAACATTTTTTTCAACAAAAAATCAATTTATATACTTTTTAAACTAACTGACTTCTAAATGCAGATGAAGCATTTAAGAATGTTAAATGTATTTGTGACCCTGCTTGGAAGGACCTTAAATTCACAAATCAATAAAAGGATTGTATGCATTCATATCAATGACATTTTCACCTGCCAGTAAAAGTATCATTCTAACAATGCTTTGGCTACTCTGCAATTTCTTGCTTAGCATTCTCCACTGAAACATGTCCCCCTGTATTTCCTGGGGGTAAATACAAACACTCTATCTTGGATGGAGTGTAAGACAGATACTGTGCTATCCTAATACAAGGCTCATCACACTTCCCCCCACTCCCCCACCAGAATATATATACATGAAAATGCAAAAACCAGAGACAACATGAAAGCCTGGAATCAGATCAACTCCCACAGATTACTAAAAAAACAGACTGCAGTAAAGATCTGGTTTTTTATTTTTAAAAATTTTGTAATTCATAAGCTTGATCACTATCCCTTACAGCTATGCAAGGCAACACAATAACCTACTCCCCTACTCCTTAATTCCTGGTAAGTATTCTAACTTATGTAGGTAATATAAGCAAGCAAAAAGTGATTGATAAATGGAAACAAAGTAATTGAATAACCATAGAAATGAGGGGGGAAAAAAAGAGTGGTCAAAAAGCCCGGATAGGTAAGCAGAAGGATTGTGTTACTTTCTACCAAACAAAACCACTGTTTCAACAGTATTCCAAAATTTCCCTGTGGTTTTTTTTTTTACTTACTGGCTTCTTCTTTAACTTTATCAATTTCTGCCATTAATGACACTTCTTTGTCTACAATGCTAAAAAAGGAAAAAAAGAAAGAAAAAAAATAATTATTTAATTCATGCTAGAACTCCATCAAAATCAAAAGCTGTAACTACACACAGACTTCAGACATTAATAATGGACAGTTTTGAAATAAGTAAGACTTAAAACATGGAAGCTGAAGAAATACCCAGGCAAGCCAGCTACAAAAAGTTAGTGATAATGAGTGCTGCTTTACACAAACATCTCACTGGCCTTCCCACATATCTGCACAGATGTGGAAATCAGTCTTATTCAGCACAGCAATCCTCAAATGACTAAATAGTCTGTTTCCTAATTAAGCCAGATACAGCATTGCTGCTACCTAGATTAATACAGTTTAGGTCTCAGCACAAAACTAAGAACGAAACAAAATTAAAGACATGTGGAATGAGTTCCTTGTCTTCCTTAGAGATATTTTTGCAAAATATGCCAGGGTAAACAAGAAAGTGGTTTGTGATGTAAATAAGCATTAAAGTATCTTCATAACAGAATTCAGCTTCCTTGCCCCCTATTCCCTCCAGGACTGGGAAGGAGTTGTTCCACCTTTACCTGGCCTTCCTAAAGGAATTGTGTGCCTGGTGTGCAATCCCTGACAGTGCTTATAAGCTGTCAGAGTGCAACTGATCAGGTGGGTCTGCTGAGAGCAGACAGGACATGTGCTAAGTTGGTCCCATTATGAACACAGTGACATTGTCCAGTGGAGTTACATCTCTGCAGAATGCTCTCCAGGGGACAGTGCTCTGGTGTGCCATTCTGTTTCCCCCTCCTTACATTATTCTTAAAGTTAAGTTCACATTTAATAAACACCACCAATGTTAATGTTTGTGTTTGCATAAGTGAGCCAATTCAAGCAGCTGAGGGGGAAATTGCAAAAAGTAGGTCAAACACCAGGAGTACATCTAGGCACGCACTCAAGCGAAGAGTGGAGCTCTCAAGCCTGTTAGTAAAATCAACCTTAAACCTCAGCTTTTGGACCCAGTGAAGACACTGAAGTACATGTGAACAGGCTTCTACTGAAGGAAGACATTATAGAAAACTTAAAACCAAAACATTTGTCTAGAACATCCTTAGCAAGAAAGGGAAGACCCTGCAGAGTTCAGTGGGCAGTAAAGAGAGACAGAAAGACAGAAGTCCTTAACTAAACCAGGGAAAGATTGGTGAGCAGGCAGTGTGGGGAACACATGGCAAACGCATAGCTGACAACCAAACATTTACCAGCTACAACATGTTCAAGTGCCATTCATCCTTCCTTGTGAATCTTCCAACCAACCTCACACAGGAGGTTTGCAAAAGAAGCTCTGTCCTTGAGTTTTCCCATGGCCTCTGAAGAGGAGGAGACCTTTACACAGCCTCCCAGTAGCCAACAAGAGGGACAGAAGCAGGCTGGCTGATGGCAAAAGTTGCAGCAGGACAACACAACTGCAGTGTAACACATTTTTTTGTTTCATACATAGAAACAAGACTAAAATTATTGTTTTAGCCTGCCAGATCAATTTAGTGTGACCTACACACCAGAGGAAATAAAACAGCAGGGTTTTTTTACGGTAGAGCAAATCAGTTAAGAGGTAGTGACAATGGAAGGACATGCTTGTTCCAGCTGGCATAAGCATTAAGCTTGAATGCCAAATAAGCAGGTGATGATTCCAGCTTGCTAATCTAAATAGACATAGCTTCCCAGAATTAATCTATTTTCCATTAGCTTTTGTAACTACATGGTTTAATAAACCTCCTTGACTTTCACAACAGGTGGCTGAAACGAGTCTTTTAAGTTCTTACCTATTTCTATTCTCCACAAAGAGACTCTAGTTATCTTTATTACCTTCTCTTAAATAAAAAAACCCTGCAGATTTTTGCTTTTTCATCTCTGTTATCAAAGTGTCTCCCTAGTGCACTACACAGGTTATATAAACATAAACTTTTGTCTGGAAAACATATTCAAGCAACAAGGTCACAACAACAGAGCTCATCAGAAGAGTGTTTTAGTGCAGCTCATTCCAGGATTGTCCTCTCTGCACTCTAACAACAGATCCTTAGTAAACTGGTGGCCCCTGACAGTTTATTTTGATGCCAAATAAAAACACTTTTAATACCAGAATGAAAACAAGGCCATAGCCGTCCTCTATGTATCATATTTTATAGTCAAATCTTTTCTGTTACTAGACAGTTTTCCACTCCTAATGTTTCATTTTGGTCTCAGATGAACATTTCACGAAAGCGTTTGTATGTCGTAGCAGTAGAGGACAGGACTGATGAATTTAAAGAACAACCACCTGAGTACTTCCTTTCTAGCTATAAACTAACATTGGAAAAATTAAAGAATAATACAAGAGAGAAACTGGTGCCTTTGTCCATGTAGAAAACTAAGTTTCTTTAACAGACAGACCTTGAAAAGGTTTTCCTTCCCTGAAGACAATGCAGCTGTACTAATTTATATCAGCAGAGGACACGCACTCTCCCTCTCTTGGCTAAAGGAAAGGAACATACTAATTTTCATCTGGAAGCGTACAACCACATTTCTCAGCTTGGAAACCATAAACTGCCATATGTCATATATGGGGAAAGTTAATGTTTCTTTAGAAATGTCCTAGGCCAACCAGCACCAGCAAATGCAAAACAGAGCAATGCTGCCTCCAACAAGAATTTATCAAAGTTATAAACAAATGAAAACAACAGACAGAAAACTGGAAAAAAAACATGGTCTGGAAAAAAAAAAGACAAATGACAAATACAGAGAGAAATCTTAATGCTAACATATAGAAGGAGAAAGGACAAGAACAGTGTGGAAAAATCAATGGATCAATTCTTGTCTCTCATTCCTGCTAGCATCCCACTGTTTTCACATGAAGGTCCGACAGTCACTTAAATTGAACAGCTCCTAAACTTAGGAGTTCAACCGTTTTTAATGTATTTTCTGGAAAAATGCCCTACTCAGCCTTAATACAGTGATTGTGATTAGACCACAGCAAAAGAGTTACTGAGAACTGCTCGAAGCTCAGCACAGCAATACCTCCCAGGAAAGCATTTTCTTTTAATGCTTCTTAGTGGCACTTGGCACTAAAATGTATCAAGCTGGTGCACTCCAGTGCACAGCCTGCAGCCATTGGTGTGCTGTGGAGAACTGGATACTGAGTGCTACAGGAACTTTCTGCACACTCAGGTATGATCAGATTTGAGCTCTGGCAGAGCAAGGAACAGAATGCATTTCAGATCTAAAGACACCTGAGGGAAAACATTCTGCTAATTCCTTCCTCTCCAGTTATGTTGTTTTTCTTGGGTCTTCTACAGATGTTTGGAACTGGGTTTAAAATCATGAACATACTACTTTAGCTGATGTTCTGAAGAGTTCATAATCTTGTCAATTTTTTCTGATTACTCTGAGCACTAAAAATCTGAAAGGCATGGCTGAAACCATGCCTCCTCCTTACCTTGAATATCAGTATCAACACCTGAATATGTTCCCACATACTATTTGAGACTCTGGTGACAAACACACAACTCGGAACCACTTCTTTCTTTGAATATACCTGAATCCATGCCCTAATCATCAGTCCATGGATTCCCCTGCTGTAATAGACCAAACACTGGGACTCAATTCCCCCCTTCATCAATCAGACTCAAGATACATCTGAATCAAGTGAGCCTTATCTCTATGACTGATGATATAGAAAAAAACAGAGTAACATGACTATCTCTTTCTTTTCTATCTGCCTTCACCACACCTGTCTCCCCAAAGGACTGATTCTTCCTTTTCTTACCCCTCACGTTTTCAGGATCAGGAGCTGGGTACTGAACTTGACCTATCAGCACCATATCACTGTTCACCACAGGTGAGTATCTGCAGTTTGGAGCACAGGATTTAGCACTGTTTGAGCTTAATATCCAGGTGAAAATTTCAAGTGAGACTCAGGAAGGAGACAATTTTGTTGAGGGGACAGGGCAAAGCAGAGGCTTAACACAGAGGGCATGAAAATTAGACACAGCCAGTGCTTGTGCTGTAGAGATATGAGATGCAGCAGGAGAGACAGCAGCTCTCTAGGAATCATTTTGCTGAATTGATTTTGAAGGCAAAAACAGAAGTGCCCTATTCCTGGTCAAATGAGTACTCATGCCTTGGCCTTACAGAGGCTGGCAGGATTCACACTAGTGTACAAGGGCAAAAGAGCTGCAAATGCCAAACTATAATGAGCTGCTGGCACAGCAATGATAGGGGCAAATTATGCTGACAGCTGCCTCATTTCACAGTTTCGTACTCAGAACAAATTCTGAATTTGTTCTGAAATTAGTGGAAACAAAATAATCTTCCTCTAGTTTACAGCATGAAATCTACTATTTGCACAGTGCTAAAGAAAAGATATTTTCAGTCAGCTGCAACACCTCCAAATTCCACTAAAATTATTAAAGTTATTAGTGCCTCTTGAGAAAAGCTGCTTCAGATTGCCAGGCTGGCTGATTTCTAGCTTTACTGATGAGAATCACAAGGTTTCCAGATGACCAGAATCTTCTCTTTCCTCCTGCCTCTTCTAGGCATTATGACAAACCTATTGTGCCTGAAGAGATGGGGAAATAAAAAGGCCAAGCTGACATGGCAAACATGCTGGCACAGCTCACAAAGGTAAGGCCCAGCTGCATGGCATAGAGGTTACTGTTAAGCGTAATTCGAATGAGTCCTTTCATAACCATGTTAAACCCCTCAAAATGCCAATTTTCTCCTTGGGGCATTTAATAAGCTTTACTCTCCCCTGAACCAGCTTTGTGCACAGTTTGAGAATGACTGTTGTTCTGGAAACTGAGGAAGATAGTGTCAGCTGTGGCATCCTGAGTAACTGCAGCAGGGATCTTCATCCAGAAAGGGGAAGAGCTATTTTTCCTGGGCATCCTCTGGGGGCTGGTTCAGCTGGAGAGCTGCTGAACACTGAGGTACAATTTGAACCCTTTTTTCATGAGGAAGGGAGTTAAAATAGTGAGACACTGTTGGAGTCTCACAGTTTAGGCATCAACAAAAATACAACATACTCCAGTGATGTTGCTCTGTCAACACTTTGGAACAGACCCCAGGAGCTCCTTGAAGCTGCGCTGATTGACAAGCTGCTGACAAGCCCAAGCAAGTTTGAGGGATTTTAGTACTGTTACTGTCTTGGCTGTATTTGAGCTGAGGTTATAGCAAATTCATGAGATTGTCCTGATAAGCTCTGCTTTAAGTATTATGCATTTTTTTCTTGCACATATTTTCCTTCTAGCATGAACATACTTGACCCACAGGCAGTGTGAAAAGACAACTGATAAGAATCTCTACTCCAATTGTGTATTTCACAAAAGAATCCTGCATGTCAATCCAAAAACTAGAACTCTCCCTGTCAAACTTTTGGCACAAGGAGCTAGAATGATGTGATGAGAATGTAGATATAAAGCCCAATCACCTGTACTAAGTGATTATGAGTGTTACAGGACTACTGACTAGCCATGCTATTTTGTAATTGGAGAAATGATACTTCAAGTTTTCTTTCTATTAGTGGGAAAAATATATATATTCTAGAAAATACCTAGTAGGAAAAGCTGGCACATTACATATTTTGCAATGTTTTAGTAGATTATATTCTTCCAGTATTACCTCAATATTATTTAAATGTTCATAATGCTTGAAGGTTATTTGATCACCATATTAGCATATGCACAATGTCTACACAGCAAACCAGATTACATGAATTTTCATACTGATCACCAGTACAGTCTGACAATAAGAAGATAAACAAAAGACAGCATAAATCAATTTCACTGAAATTCTTCCCTCTGCAGAGCACAATGTAGTAAAACTGAAAATGCCCAAAGGCTTTTAGTTAATCAAGCTCATTTTGTGTAATTTTTTATCTACCTTCACTAACATTGTTCTCTTTAGCAGCCAGCCAGCACAGTGTGATCTGGTATATGCATCACAATTAAAGGTCTATTTGCAATTTTCTTTTAAGATCTCTTTACAAACAATTAGAAATTTATTGCCTCACTACAAAGACCTGTTTAAGCTAAAAACCGACATGGAAAACCTTTTCCTGAAAGAACATTTCTAAATTTTAGTTATTTAGAAATGGAGGCATCATCTCACAATTTAGCAGTTTTAACAATGGTGAGTATGAGTTGCACCATGGCTTGTTAGCATCCTGAACATTTTTACACCAACTTGTAAAGTATTTCTTTCCTATTTGAGTTTCAGTTCTGATTTGATTCCTGAGGTATATGAATGCCTTACTGGTTTTACATATTCTAGCCTAAACACACTCCAGCAAGGAGAAGACAGTTGTTGAGCTCCTGCTCCAGAAAAGAGGTAACTTTCCCAAAAGCACATTGGAAAGTCGCCTCAAAGAAAGGTGTGGCTTTTTGGTGTAATGTCCGTTGAAATTTTTCAAGATAATTATTGTCTGTGTTTGGTAAGCTATGTTTCTAATTAGTCTGACAACAGTGAGATCAGGAAGGAGATAGTCACTTTTCATCCACAATGACATTCACAAAATCAAGAGTATACCTGCACAGCCTCAAAACCTGTGTGTTCTGTGCTTTACTGAGGATGACAAACACACCTATGAATGACTGGGAGGGAAGAGGGGAGACACAGCACCACAAAATAAGGACAACAGCTAAGAAACCATGTAATCCACCTTTGAATCTCACCTCTTTAATCTAGCTTCACAAACTTGTTAAAAAAACATTGTGATGTAGTAAGTAATTGTAACAGGGGTCAGAAGGGGGACTTATGTATCTCACTGAAACCTAACTCCCCCCAGCTGCATGAACTCTGTCTGTTCTCTCCACTAATGCACAGAAGGGTGATCCCAGACTGCCGCAGGTTGTGAGAAGAGTGCCAGCACAAGCCCCTCTCCCAGCACTGCAGCTCTCCAGGCAGGTACCCAGCCTGGGGCCAGAGCTGTTGGATCAGGTTCTGCCAGACCCCCAGGCAGCAGGGCCAGGGGCCTTGGTCAAAGCACTTACCTTTGAAGGTACCTGAAAACCCAGCAGGGCCAAGGAAACCAGAATGCAAGGAGATGATTTTTGTCTTCTCTGTGCTGACAAGGTTAAGGACTGGATTGTGTGACTGATGGGCAAACAAACATCACAACAAACTGCCAAGAGGGTTTGAAAACCTGGACTTTAGAGGCATAAGGACTACCAAAGGTTGGCTGTCAGACAGACAGAAATCTCGTAAGAACTGGCTGGAAATGGAGAGAAAAATAGCACAGAACTGTCTTCAGTGTAAAGCAATACTAGCCCTGGCCTTTCCAGCCATCTGCCCATCTCCAAATTACCACAGCACAAACGGGCAGCTCTCACTGGTGCCACTGATTCTGGGCTATGGGCGACAGAAAACCATCATCTTTACAGTCTGCCAAGCAGGGGTCCCAGAAAGGGGCAACTGTGTTCTCACTGTTCTGCAACTGTGAGCACTGGCACCACTGCTCACTACCCCACACTGAGTCAGTACCAACACAACTGTGTAAGTACTGACATAATTCTGTTCTTTTAGATTACTTCTTCTCCCATTCAACTACTCCTTTGCTTTAACTTAGAAAGCAATATAAAAACTGCTTAATTTTCCCCAAACATACAGCACATGCTTTCTAATTGTTACCCTGAATCTATTTTATTATATATTTAAAATGTCGGTATTGCCAAAATCCATCTTCCCAGGATTATGTCAGAATCGTTTTTTTATCTAGCCTATGGTAAATTTTTCAACTACTTTTTCTTCACTCTAAAAACTCAGTTGTGTTGATTTTCATGCTCTTTACACAGCACTGGACATATCAACATGTTAGAAAAGAGTAGAGAAGCTTGTACTTATGTGGTTCAGTTCTGCATGCAGTGTAATTAAACCTGGTTCTTACTGTTTTCTATAGACCATTTGTGGCTGGCAGCAGACCATATGGGCAAGTAGCAGATGTTTCCTTTTAGTTTTCCATATGACAGTATGAATGCCCAATATGTGAAAATTATTTTCTGGCAAGAGGTGTTATGAGGAACTGTGGCTCCTTTTGTGCTCTACACATTTCACTCAGATTTCCTGGGGCTCTCCTTTTATCCCCACGATGGTTATTCAGTCTCTTGGTTGAAAAGAAGGGAGAACACAGTTAATGCATGCAGGTTTTAAGCTTGGTAACAAATATCTCAAGTGCACTCTAGTGAGAGGAGAGTTCATTTAGCTTTTTTAACCTTCCCCTGCAACTTAAGGACTATTTGGTAGCCTTCTTTTCTGTGCTGTACACTACGGCAGGACACAGCTATGCTCTGATATATTTTATATCAAAGTAGCAAGGGAAGCACCTTCTGTTCTCACTGACACAAAGGTATTCCTGAAAACCATACACCAAATCTGAGTGCAACGAGGAGAAATACTGGATCAAGGACTACCATCAAGGAGATTTTTCTCCTAACTTTCAGGTGCATGTGAGCCTGAGGAACACTGCCCTTCAGCTTGCTTTGCCAAGTGCTCTCATAATCTTGGGAAAGCAATGCCACAGAAAGCCCAGCAAGAGCAGGGGTGACTAGAATGCTGGATCACAGCAGGAGCACAATCCACATGAGACTGCAGAAGACTGCCTGTGAGGCTACATGCCCTGCCTGGTCCAGCCATGGCTTGTAAAATGCTATAGAGTCTTGTGGCATGAAAAGAACTGAAAAAAATGCAAGTTGTTATCACTTCTTCTGAGCACACAGAGAATTACTCCAGTTAGCAAAAATTTTAGTAAGGCTCTTTAAGAAAGAGGAAGTGAGCCCAATGCAATGTTTTAAAATAAACATCTTTCTGGGATTGGTATTTGCCCCATTTACTACAAAGTCAAGACTGAAGTAAGCATTGCATTTTCCCCCCAAGCTTTTACAGGGGTTCACAGCACATCTGCTCCCTAGCACTGTTTTTCAGATTGTGGGAGGGTATGCACTATTTTGCCAGACAGGTGAGTTTTTAAATAGCAGCACATTACATGTTCAGGAGTAACTTCCCTGTTGGCTAGGTCAAGCTGTGAAATATTGAGCCAGAGAGAAACATGGATCTTCACTGGCAGCTATCACTCAATAGTTTCTGCTGTTAAAAAAGAGAAGTTCTTGTGAATGTTTCTGCTGAAGCTTTCAGGACATCTTAGGCCACATGTGCTATTCATTTAACTCCATAATAATGGTTTCATTTACTGTCTAGAAGTAGGAGGAAGATACATGATATTATCTTTGCATTCTTCATTCTTTCTGTGATTGGTAAAATAAGGAAAGATTTAAAGAACCAAAACAGATCATCAGAAAGTCAAAAATATTACTGACTCTTGCAATGCAGTTTTGATTCTGACCTTGATAGCAAAAAAGGACACAAAAGTGGTCTTATATCCTATTATCAAAGGAAGAAAAATAAACCCAAAAGAGACAAATTAGTATGTGTTTCAGTATCCAGCTGCAATGCAAGATAAAAGCTTGTGACTTAATTTAGCTTCACTAAAACCCCTTAGGTGGTGACAGCTGTGTGTAACAGGAAGGGGTTACAGTACTGAGCTCATTCAGTACTCCTGGCAGTTCTGCACACAGACAGCACTTGGTGGCTGTTGTATCTGCTGTCCATCTCAACCAGCCCACACTCTAGCAGGAATTGGGAGAGCAACTCAGAAAAAGCTTTGGAATCACAATCACAATGGAGACTTGACATCATGTCCTTGCTTTGGTCACTCCATAGCATTTTGGGAGCTAGTTTAGCTGAATTCCTTAACTTTTCCATGACAGAAAAGTTGACTGTGTCACAGTGAAGCTCCACACCAAAGGAGGGTAATAAATATGCTCACTTAAAACCTTATCCTCCTGCTAGCAATGGTGATGTTTTGTTCAATTCTGGAGCAAGGAAACTCCCATGTCAATAACACACACTAAAGCGTGCAGCTCAGGAACACAGTGTGATCCTTGTATGAGGTCTGAAGCTGTATGTATCACTGGTTTGGGTGATTTCTACCCAAATCCAGTAAATCTACAGCAGTTGTCAGGAGTTTTTGGAAACAAGGCATTAAAACAGTTGTGCCTATCTTCCTCAAAGTTTAGGCCAGAAGATCATATGAAATATCACAAAACTCTCTTTAATTTCAGCAAAGAAGGTGTTAAGTCAAGCAGTTTATTGTTTAAACAAAAAATCCACCTCATTCATTTGAAGAAAAACCTAAATGTTAGACTTATGAGCTGCCAAAAGCAACATAGCCAGCACTGAGATTTCCATAAACATCTCCTGACATTGTACTGTCCTCGTTGCAGTGTTATGCTGAGGCACAAATATTCAGACCACAAATCTGTTACATTCTAGAGCTTTCAGCAGACTCCAATAAATTAGGCACTGAAGCTGGTAGGAGGCAAAATGAAATGAAGCCTATTGAAAAGTTTTCCAGGCTATTTTCATAATTTTAAGTACTTGCACTTAGAAACTCTTTTGGGGTATTTTAGTATTAGGCACTACACATTATTGTTTTTCAAACTAAAATATGAATACATGAAAAATGATGAATTTCAGTTCTGAACTTACTACCTTCCTGCACTTTTAGATTGTGACAGAATTCTAAGTCTGTTCCGTGACCAGAGTGACAATTGCTTAAAGACTGAATTGCCTGTGACTGCCTGCAGCCAAGGTGAGACATGTGAAGTAAGATATTTTTAACACTGCTACCAAAAATAAAAAAGTGAGTGTGAACTACACAGCAAATGAGATCCAACTATAGTTTTCTCAGAGAAAAGGTCCCCCCTGAGAACTACCACAAAAAGGTGGAAGGAGTTGATGAACTCCACTCCATTTTTCTATCCCAACAATCTTATTACTACATTTAAGTTCATAAGCGAAAATCACTGCAATGGCTCCAGAACAATCCTGACAACATTACTGAATTTAGTATAATGGGTGATCACAGCTCATATTCACTGGAGAGACAGAAACACAGCTCTCCCTACTATACAGTAAAGTACACTGCAGGCTCAGTGAATCAGAATCTTTCCCAAAATCAGCCCAGCAGCTGGATTTTCTGCCCATACAGAGGTGGAGCCCCAATGGCGCTAAAGTTACTTGAGATGCATCTTTGAAGACAATGAATACACCACTGAAGTCCAAAGCTAATAAACATCTGCCAATACTACTCCTCTTTTATAAGAGATATGCTCATAAAAATACTGACAAATACTGTGATTGAATTAAAGGCGAAAGGTTTTTCTCTTTTCTCTGATTTGTAACCAAGTATTGTACCTTTCAACATAATTTCTTCTATTAATTCCAACACTGTCTAATATATAGGTTTTATACAACATCTATGCTTAATAAAGGCCGAGTGAAACTCAAAGCAGAAAATACTTTTCTATGACAAGAATATATCAAATATGCAACTTGTTACTACAGCAATTATTTCTGCAATAAGTTTTCAAAGGGCGTAGGTATACATGCTGAAGATCAGCAGCAATCAAAACGATAATAAAAAAAGACTAAAGACATAAAAAAATGAGGAAAAAGAATGAACTAGAGATGCAAATTGGAAATTAAATGATGGATGGGAAACTTAGAAGGAACTATGAGGGAAAGTTAGGAGAACAATGGCAGGATAAGAAGCAAAGATGATGGGACATGAAGAGACAGTAAAGGACTGTGTGCCAAAGGAGGTAAGATCAAAGATGCAGTATAGAAAGAAGAGATTTAAAGAAGGTAAAAGAGACTTCAGAAAATCCCAGACAGGATATTTAGAACAGCTTTCATTTGCTCATATATGTTGCCACTGAATCTGATACAAAAGAATCAGGTCAAGATTGATAATTTAGGAGTAAAAAAATCTGAGTTTTTTTCAAAGAACTTTATGTATGTATTCATTATATGCATATATTACTTCCTGGTTGGTGAGGAATGTCATTACTTAATGGCACCATGGGGTTTTTTTATGAAACCAAATGCTGCAAACAAAGAGGGTGTAAGTGACCCCTCCCCACTAATGTCAGTGGCTTAATTAGTCCCTTTTCTAAGTGAGCTGATGGATCTCTGCAGCTGATTTACCTACCAGCTGTGTAATTCTGCAAAAGCAGCTTTGATCTTCTTCACTGAATTATCCACTTCCTCTTTGATCATCACACGGTATCTGGTTAGAGAAACAGTGCAACGCTGCAAGTCTTTTACTGACTTTTCAATGTTTGGCCCTAAAATAGAAAACAAAAATTGCACGGCAGTCAGAAAGTTGGTTTTAGTTTTTCTGAATGAGGCACCAGGAATAGTTCAACATATTATTTGCCCAGATTAGAATGAAGCAGTTTTTCTACTGAAGCCCATAAATCCAACTTTTTCATAGTCCCTCCCTAGTGCTCTTCAGTTTCTAAACATGTTTGCTGAAATGCATCCCCCAAATCACATAAATATTAGAAAGGCATTATTAGTTCAAATTATTTAGTTTAATATGATAAATAGACCATAAATTGTTTTACTCATTTTGTTATAATTCTGCTTGTACTTTTCAACACATCTCTTTTTAACTTATTTGAATTCAGCGTTTTTTCCCTGGAGGTCTCAGCTGTTTTTTGACCTCAGAACACAGCAACCAGAGACCCAATTTACCTCTTTTTTTGACTGCATCATCTGTCTTTGTTTCAAGTTGGGTAGACACATTGGCTGCTTTAACTGAGGAAGATTTTGACTTTGGCCTGCCTAGGTTACACTGGAGTTGAACTGATGACTGAAGGGGCTCATGCTGTTCTACTCCATTCATAGTCTTTGGGTTTAATTCCGCAGATACTCTCTGGCGTTCTCGTTCTCTGTCTGCAAGAAAGCATTAAGGAAGAAAACAGAGAGCTGTAAGATTAAGAAAGGTATGAAGCTTTACTGTTAAGTCAGAATGACTTTATGGTGTTCTCCTGGCACACATTCTACAGAACCTCAGAGAGCTATGACAACAAATGAAATTGTTTTGGTAATTAAACACTAATTGGAACACTTCCTTATTTCAACAGTGTATAAAAGAAAAACTCAATAAAAAAATCAGCTCTTTCATGTCAATGGGGAAAATACCTCGTAACATAAAAAGCATGCTACCAATTACAATATTTGCCTGAATATGCATATATATATAGCACACAAAAGAAAGTTCCTAATTTTATCAGCATTTAAAAAGCACTGACTAAACATTCCTACCTGAAATACTTACCTTGCCCGACTACAGATTTCTATCAAAAGCTGCTGCTAAGAGGAACCAAGCAGGAAACAAAAGTATGTCAAAGATTAGGCTCCAGGGTTCAACAGCTTCAGAGGGATAAGATAACAATGCCTGAGCCTGTTTGGCTGCCACAAGATGACCTGGTTTCCTCTTTCCAAAACTTCAAAAAGATTCAAGATACCAGCATCATAACAGAGGAACAAGCAGCCAAAGCATGACTGTGAAAACTGACAGGCAAGGCCAACTATTACTGCCACTGTGAATTTTACTTAAGGAAATAAGCATAGAAAGTGATTTTTTGTGTTAACTCATTTTTCTAATTTTTGTACTCACGTCAATGAATGAATGATTCTTCATTCTGAAGATGCTTTTTATGCATCACTTTATTCAACTGATGATGCGTGGTGTCTGAAGAAAAGGGACTTGTCAGATTAACAGCTGGATTATGGCCCATGGAATGGGATAAACACTGCTGGGATTGAGGGATATCACATGGACAGGCACAGCATATCAACTAGTGACTTCTGCCTCCTCTGGCTGGGCATTAGGAGAGGTGGAAAGCACATCTTGGTACATTTAACGGCAATCATATAACACCAGAGGAACAAGGAGAAACATCAGTGCTCACATTTTAAATCAGCTCTAAAGGGCTTTAGAAGGTTGAGTCTAAAAATAGAAAAGGTATCTTGCATAAAACAGTATATAAGAAAGTAATGAAAGAAGTCAAAGAAACCTGTGGATCTGTGAAAGCAAGAAACAGCAGTAATGCAGTGCTCTGAACACATCAAAGGTTTGATGCTGACACCAGCCTCGCACACACTGAGGAACTTTCCTGTGAGAGAATTGCCACTAACCCTGTTCAACCCTGGCTGCATCTCAGACTAATGCAAATAGAACATTCTTTATAAATCAAGGCTTTCTACTCTCAGCTGAAGCTGCCCTTGCTACATAACTCTAACAGGTAATTAGAAACCAGCAATCTATCAGCTAACCTATAAAGAAAGGCCAGGTCTCTTCGGGTTCTGTCTATAAGATTTGATCTTCTGAAATTTTTTGTTAAGGTGCATAACTGTTTTTACTGCATTTAATTAGCAGCTTTGGTACACTTGTCAAGACAAATTACAAACTTGACAGCCTAAAGAAGGTCACCTAGAACAAAAATTATACTCTAAATTAAACTTTTTGATAATTTTTTGTCTGCAATATACTTTGACTCTATTTCTTCCAAAACTACACACGAGCTACTTTGAAACCCTGCAGAAAGATGACCAACATAGGCTAGCAAACAGTAGTTTTGTATGCTGCACTGAACTTTCAAATTTGACTGAAGACAATCAACACAACTAAAAATAGATTGAGAAAGTCTGCAGCAAGTCTCTGAAGACCTGTACCTGCTCAGACACATGTATAACAAAATCTAGGAACAAAGTTTCTGTCAAATACCTGCAAGAGAAGTCAAAAGTCTGGATAAGAGTAGCTGCAAGTAAACTGTTACATGGTTCAGTATGTGGTGGTTTGGAACTTCAGCACCAGTGTATCGTGTGACATCTGCTGTATTAAAAGTCAAGTATGACCACACCTGCCAGTTAATGGCAACAGCCCAGATTAACTTGCTCTGAAATATGCTGAGCTGCCATCTTCAAAATGAGTGGTTTATCTTTTTGCAGCAGCTTGCCATTCAGCACCTTTGAAATCAAGTGAACCTCAGAGATTCCTTGGCTGAAGGAAGAAAAAAGCCGTATGTCCCCCGAGATATAAACAGAAGTTCGAAAGATTAATTAAAAATCTTCCTACATGAAAAGTAAGTAGGGAAGAGATCTGGATCTGATTTTACTGAGGTCCCTGCAAAAGCAATAGCATGGCAAGGCAGCACTAAATATCCTTTCAGTGCATTCACACCGCTCCTTTACAAGGCCACACACAGCAAGCGTAACAGCAACTAAAGATGTCTAAGAATAAGAAAGATGGAATAATGGCAAGAAATAATAAGCAGACCTGAACTAAAGGCAAACAGCCAAATGTTTCCCTCCCTAATTTCCTGTGGAGAAATGCTGCATCCTCCCTTCTGGTTTGTGAAGTCCCTTCCAGGCTGCCAGGATTTTATGGCTCTGAAAGTCCTCACAGATTGGGAGTTGGTATAGGCAAAGCTTCAACTTCATGTTCCTCATGGGGAGTAAAGAATTAGGATCTCTCAACAGACACCTAGGATCCTTCTGAGCTGTGAGCCCTCTGAAGGAGACGATGAAACGACTACAGCAACCTTCATTTGACAGGGAAGGAACCAAAACAAACAAGGCAGACAAGGAGAATACAGAAGAGATTACAACACAAGAGAGAGCAATATGAAACAGGTGCACTTTGGACTCACTTCAACATTTCACACTGCTTTAGAAGAGTCTGTATGACTTGCTCAGAAACTGCAAGGGCACAGCTGCTGGCCCCTGAAGGATCCTGATCACTTCAGCAGAAATGTAACAATATGAATATAGGTGGCTTTTGACCCTAAGAAAGTAGTTATTATACTGACTGCAAAGAAAAGGATACTAGTGCAACTGAAAGTGAAGAAGAAATTATTTTCTTCTCTCTACTAAAAGATTTGCAAGGAAATTATTTTACTAAGTAAGGGCAACTTGAATATTAAAGTTTCAGGTTTTCCTTTCCTTTCTTTTCTGCCTTTTTTTTTTTTGAAAGCTCTCTCTCCCCCTTGTTATTGAAACAGGAGAGATGTGTTTCAGTTGAAAAAAATTGTAAAGCTATGGTAATTTCTTATTTGCCACTTGCAAAAGCAAAGAAAACTTCTGAGATACTTTTAGCCCTTTATATGTACCACTAACTCTTAACTGTTTCAAAGAGGAAAAAAAAAAGCAAGATTCAATCCCATTGACACATAAAAAGATCACTAACAGCATGGGTACTCTTGCATTCTGTACCCCTTAGAAAACACTTCCCATGCATAGGCAATTAAGTCTACATATCTTTATTCATGCACGTATCATTTCAAAAAATGACTCTCTAAGAAGTCTGATTTATACCACAAATGTTTGTGTCTTGCAAAACAAGTGGCAAAAATGCTTTTAGTATTATGGAAATGCAGAATTTTCTGGCTTATGGCATATTTTATCCAAAGTTAAGTGGGAGTCTAGCAAGGGCAGGGAGTGTATTTCTGGTCCTTTGTGACGCATCAAATTTTTAGGACAAAATTTCTTGGTAAGTAGTTTTTTTGGCTGCTACAGGTTGCATAGTCTTAATTTAATTAACCAGAGGCTGGCACCACTAAAGTCATCTGAAAGCAGCAGATAATTCATTTCAGGACAATTACTACTTTGGCACATTCCTTTAAAATGGGGTTTGAGACCTGATTTGGGGTTTGAGACCTGATTTGCAACCATGGAAAAAGGGATTTCAAGGAAAGGTCTTAAGACACAGGAAGAAAATACTAACAGCAGCAATAATCCAGGCCTGTCAGACGTCTGAAATGTGAAGAACTGAAGAAACAATACCAGTACTGACAACAATTAAATATGAGCTTTATGAACTTGTAGGCAAAAGCTTTCACAGAGCTTCTGCCCCAGAGCAGTGAGTTTGTTCACACTGGTGTTGGTATAATCGTAACTCTGTACTTACCACAGTGAGGAAGAGCTTTCTGTGTTACTGCCCCCCCAGTTTCAGAAATGGTAACTAGACAGCTAGACCCTGTGAGAAACTAAGTGCACGTTAAAAGGCTATCAGAGTCCCTTTCCACACCACAAAGGCCCTTCCTTCCCTGACAGGAAAAGCCAGTGGAGGTCTACTGTGACTAGCTTGTGTAGGGAAGATGAGAAAAAGAAAAAATGGACTAGCTTGGACTAAATAATAAAGAAATACAGTAATATGCCACAAGCTCATAGTGCTCAGAGGGACACACAAGGGACTTAAACATTTTGCTAACAATTTGACACTCAAGCCATTTTCTAACCCTGCATTCTTCTATATTTCTACCTGTAATATTCTGTATCAGCTGGGCTGTTTATAGGAGAAGACGTTTTGCAAGGAAACATGTTACAACACGAATAGTGTGCAGATATAAATCTGTTGGCATGACACTGATAGTTATGTGCATTATTTTTCCACAAAAACATCTCTACAACATCTTCATGGCAATAAAAATACCACTGCTCTTTATGTCAATGAAGGCTTGGCTACTGCCAGTGTAAAAAGGTGCTCTCTGTCAGATGAACTGACCTCTGGTTTCTGGACAGTCCAGTGCTGACCCTACAAATCCAGAGCCTTTGTTCTCAAGAGAAGCGGTTTCCAGTTTCTGATTGGCAGAACCACGGCCAGAGTTGTCCTTAGGGCATCCATTCATATGACAGTCATTTATTCGCTGAGGCTCTTGAGATGCCTTCTCAGGTCCACTATTCTTGTTTTTAGGATCTTTATTGCCTTGGTGCTGTTTAGATTTGCTTCTTTTTCTCCTATTGTTCTAAATGGAGAAATATCACAAGAACAGAGACATCACTCAATGCAAATTGTACAAACTCGAAATGCAATCAGTAAATTGAGCACAGTAAATTGAGTGGCTGTGACTATCCAGGATACAGTTTCTTATTAAAAGTGTTTCTGTGCATGGGCTATTTTGGGATTTGTCCTGTGCCTGACCAGGGTCTGGCTCCCACACCCAGGTACACGCATGTGCTGTCCCAAAAATTCGCTCAGAACACTGGGCTTAGTGAGACAATGACAGAATAGGATTAAAAACAGTACACACATCTGCTTTCAAGTACTGTCTACAGGTGTGAATGAAGTCACCTGTGTTGGAAAAGGCCAAGTACCGACCCAAAGTACTACAATTCAAGTACAGACAGCTGACAAGTGATTTAAATGCCTTGACTCTGAAGAGCAAGTTCTTACCTTCTTTTTCCCTGTCATATTCCATTCCTTTAGAACCTGAGTTGCACTGCCTAGAGAAAGATAAAACATTTTAACAAAAGTTCAGCTATGAACAAGAACCAGTGTGTTCATGATCAATTTCTAGTCTCCTACCTGAGGAGCATTTCAATTTGTTGTGAATTCTCTTATGTGGGGAGAACAACATAGACACTGATGCCTTTCTTCTTCTCAGTTACCTGTTTTGATTTCACTACTTACAGTGGATGCTCTACTTGGCATTACTGGCTTTTTATGGACTTCATTATACAAAGTGATTGTGGGTCTAACTTATAAGATTAGCATAAGACCCAGAAAAATCAACACACAAATCTCTTGCCTGAAAAGGAAAAGTATCTCAGCACCCAGAGTCAACACTGAGTACACTAAGTAGTCCATTCCGACTCTAGAGCATCTGAAAGTTTTAGAAACTTCTGGCATATTTATCACGTAGTTTCTATGTGTTACCTGTCATCTTCAGAAGACACAGTAGTATAAAAAGAATTAGCATCCGAAAGAGTAATTTTGTGGATTCTTGCACAAAATCTGCATCACACAAATGCAGTAAACTTAGGCCTGGCAGAAAAGAATGGTAAAAAATTATACTGAAAAGTAATTGCAGTTATACTTGCAATTCTGCTTGTCAGCCATAATGAGCTGCTTAGATAAATTTATGGAACAAAGCAGGCAGAGCCTTGGTCAGACCAGTGCCTGCTGCCATGTTAGAAGAAAACTCTTCTCCTTCTAATTAACATCATCATTTTGTTCTCCTGTAGCCTAATGCTGAAAAAAGATCTCATTAAGTACACAGTCTGAATTGTCATCCAAACTACTATGGCAGTACCTGCTACAATAATATTTTTAATCACCAGCAGGTTAAAGGTCTTCTGCTTGAATTTAACAATCACTTTACCATCACTTCACAAACCTAGTAAATACTCAATTATTAGCCTTTTCAAGTGGGTTTCATACTCAGCCATTCTTCTCACTCCTTTCAGTGAAATCTTGATATTAGTATTAAGAATTGCTGTTTTCAGACCACCATGAGTTGTCAACCTGTATTCAGCCAAAAACATGTGAGATTTTCAAATGTACCAAAATTACTTTTCTATCACAATAAACCAGATCCAAGATTATCTTGTGAGTTTATCACAGACAATAGGAAAGATTACATATCTTGCTAAGCCAAATTTGTTAAATTGTGAAAAAACTTGCATGGAATCCATCAAAGCCATGCTTTATTTGCTAGATGACATGACAATGCAGATAGAAGGCTAAGACAACTTCTATGTCATGTATAACTATATACATATTTATAATTAGTTACACACACACGTACATGTAAGTACAATCCCCTCTCCTAAAGGTACATCATCTTTTGACTGGCACCAAGTTTCTGTATCAAGTAATAAACATTTGGTCTCCATTTAACTCCATGCTGCTGAAAATATGTGGTTTCGTGTGACAGCTTTGTTAACTGTTTTCATAGCAGCAACCAACACCCTTTTTGTGTTGGCTGGTGGTGTCTTTGCTTTGCTTCCCTCAGCTTCCCTGTGAATACTATGCATGCTGAGAGTTACTTTAGGCATTCATCCAACTAACCTCTATTTCTCCAAATTAGAAATGCACTAATATCCAAATTCCAAAGCTCTCATGTGAATCCACCAGTATATTTTCTCGAACACATCTACAATTCGTAACAGAGGCATCACCTAAACGTCACTCCAGATATGAAGCAAGATAGGAAACTAAATTTGAATATTTCTTGATTCAGCAAGTAGCACCTCTGAGAGAAGCACTGCATGGAGGAGGCTCAACCTTTCCATTCAGCATGGCCAACCCAATGTTTTTCATTGCAGGACTTCTCAGTGAGTTATTTCAATGTTAGCAATTTTTGCCATTCATGTGAAAAAATGCTTCCATTATTCATTCTATCCACAGTGGCAGCTGCGTGGATACGTATCTTTTCTGCTCTTTCCAGACAGTAACAAATATTAGCAGTTTTCATATACTCCCTCACAAAGACTTCTGAACAGTAATCATGAACTGGTGAAGTTCAAACAAAGATCATCTGAACTCAGGTATAACAGCTTGCTTTTCTTCATGACTTCATTGCACTTCTTGCAAACCTTGTGTTTGCCCTGTTTCTTCCTTGTAGCAGGTGGTGACACATGGATGTGAAAGCACTTCCCCTTTTGAGGAACCATTGGAAACAATTCATAAGCCACAAGCAAGCTATGGTAACTAACGACAAAATAAAGTGAAAGCAACTTACTGAACAGTCATCAAACAATCCTCCACCACCTTCCCCAGGATAAACATTACAGGAAAACAAAACTACTGTTAATTAGATGCATCATACTTTCCTTTTTCTCTGAGTGTGTGTGCACAGACAAATGCAATTTCAATACATCCCTCAGAATGTAACTGTCTGTGCAGCTGCCTGATGCAAAAAGAACCATACAGACCTGATGGAAGAGTTTTTATACATTTATAAATAGCCCAGTTTGCTTGCATCTGCTTTTTGCATATTGGTAATTCCTAGTATATGATGATGCTTTTTGGCTGATACATTTTAGTAAGTTATTCTAAATCAAATCCAAAAATATTCTGAAGTAAAATAAGCATGAATTAAACAACTTGCTGAGATAGCAAAAATGAGGCATTTTTAAGATATACAGGGCCCTTCGAGACCACTGAACTTCTCACTGAACTGAACATATAATTTATGTAATCCCAAGCTACAAAAATTTTGAAAAGATTGCTCATGGTATGCCATTACTTCTATAAAGGGTTTCTCACAGATTCTGGTGGAAGTTCAAAATACTTGACTTTATATATTTACCAGGAAAGTGATATTAAAATACAAGTGACCTTTCATTAGAGGTGGTCTCATGATGCAAAATACAAACATGGATCCAGGTTTAAATGGCTCGAACTTTCAATGGAGTCTTGGTTCAGCCATTATAAATGTCAAAGCTATTTGCAAAATTCAGATGGAGGTTTGAATGTCAATGTATGCATCAAATTCAGGGGTTTAGGGGCCCGGTTATGTGCTTCAGAACTATCCTGAATTATTCTTAGTTACTCTATCTTCAATAGTGAATAATTTCCTGACATACTACTTTAAAAAGCATTAACTTTCATGCAGAATAAAGAAGCAGGTGGTCAGTAAGAATGGCTTCAAAAATGGAAAAGTCAGGTAGAAGAGATGAACAGCCATGTCACACTCGTACTGTGAAGAAGCAAAGACGCAGACAGGGGGATAAATTTTTTTATAATTAACAAGTGTTACACATCAGATTTCAGAAGAACTACAAAATATATTCTGAGCCACTAGAGACAATACTTTGGCACGTAATTGAGTCCTGCCTGCATTAGTGAAAAAGATACATTGTACTCACCATCCATGAAAGCTTGAACAGCCTTGTCTACATTGTTATCAAATTGCTGCAACACCAGAACTATCTCATTATTGCTTTTGTTCGGAACAATTGATCGGATTGCATTGATCTGTAAGTAAAGGAAGACAATAACATGAATTTATCATACTCCTTTAGACTGTAAGGTACCCCTGTGCCAATGCATTCTTATATAAATGCCTGTTACACTGAGGCGCTCATGAGCACACAGCAATGTATCTATCTGCACAAAGCAATACCCATCCTATCATACCCAGCCATGTAAATAATGAAGTAATTTCTTCATGACATCAAATCATAGAACTGGTAGCCAGTAATCCTGGAAACAAATCCTACTCTCAGTCACAGCAGAAGAACTAGCTTAATTCAACTGACAGAATTTGGCCTTATGCTTCTTTCCTAAATGGTCTATTTGCTGCCAAGTGTCTCGACACATCACCTACACAAATTTAGTGAGCACAGAACTTCTTCAACAAGGCTCTTGCATGGCCTTGCTACATCAAAGTTATGACTGATGTTTTTCTGGCATCTGAAAAACAGTCATATGCATGAAAATAGTCAGAGGCTAAAACAGAACAGTATCATTTTTAAAAGTTCTAGTGGCTGCTCAACATAATTTCAGTTAATTTCAGTTCCATATACAAGTGACCAGGAAGTCTGTGTAACAAAATCCTGAACAAAGGACATGGGATGCCAAATGCTTCCTTCAGGAAACTGCTGATGGATGAGGTGTTACACCCACAGATGACTCTGGCACGCCATGCTTAAATTTCACAGCATTTGCTACTGCTATACTGCTAGTATCCACTGACAAAATGGAATTCAACTCATGATGTTTTAATAAAATATTCCTACTGGAATCACATTGATAATTTATTTTCTCATCCCTATATATTACAGCTGAAAGCAAATAGTTACATGAAATTTTGTTGCTATTTTATTTTAATGATATAAAAATTTTACTAGATCAGACCAAAATAAAAATATTTAAACATAATTAGCAAAATAAAAGCCTGTGATAAGAAATGAGAGACTCTGCCAAACCAGTTTAGCTGTTCCAAATTAGCTTTATGAGCTTCAGTGTCAAGATATCCAGCATGTATTTACAATCAGAAACTTGGTATTGTCCTGCAAATGTTTATCTGGCATCTCATTTGTCATCTTTCTGTGGGAAGACATCCTTGATTAGGGTGCACTTTATTTACTGCACCCCAATGTCACCATGCTAATTGTGAATCAGTGTGGTCTTTTTATTGTACTGTGAAATATAATTGTGAAAAAGTAATACATGAAGGTAGAGCTGTTTAAGGGAATTAGGCTGGCTCCCACGGCAAAATCATTCACACTACCTTGTCTTAGCTGCCCAGTTGGTGCTGAAGGATAATCTTGATGGAGTCTCCATCAACAGGGACATCAGAAGGTGACTGAGAACATTTAAGTGCTCAGATTTGACCAAAAAATCTTATTTGGCTGTAGTATGTTCACCCCACTCCTCAACCACTCTGTTTCCCTCTCCTGTATACCACCATAAACCAGGAATCACGGCATGTTCTCTCAGTGCAGTGATGGGACAGCTCAGATTCCTGATGCCTCCTGGACTCAGCTTCAGAAGTGCAAAAGGCTCATACTTGGCTTCAGTACACCTTAGTACAGCTACTTAGGATGATTTACTGTGCTCCTGTCCATCATCCCATCACAACCCTCTCTGCAGCTATTTGCCCATAACACCTCTCAGGTAGCAAGTCTAGCTTTGGACAGTCCAGGCCAAACCCATAACTTAGAAGGCAGTGGAGGAGTTGAAGTGCTTGTCTACCTCCCCAGGACCCTTTCCCAAAGGCCTATCTCATTGTCTGTCTAATGTTGCCATGCTATGACTGAACCAGCCTGGCCCACAAGCTCAGTTCCCAGCCAACAGAGGCTGCTTTAGAATATCTACTAAACAGGGGTAACTTGATGTTGAAGTTCATATAGACTAGGCTGACAAGTGGACTGCTTGAACCAGGGGTTGTTGTTGCCAGAAACTATGCAGAAAATCCCCTGCCTGCTCAGGTTTCTCTCTTCAGCTGATGTGCATGCATGGGGAAGGAAGTAATGAGTACAGCTCTCCACTATGTACTGCAGGCAGCCAAGTGAAAACTAACCCAAACCAATAGGCTGTGAAGAGAAAGCACTGGAAAAAGGAGTTAATTAATCTAGTGATTGTGGGCACAGGCATGATATTTACTGATAAACCTGCAACAAGTGTGAACCGAGCTGGCTCCATAGTAAAAGTTGGCAAAGACACTAAGGTAGAGCAGGCCACAAGCTGCAGTCATTTTATGTTCAAGCTCATAGCTCCCAAACATTTTCACCATGTGGATTACATCTTCATATTCTCACAAAAAACTCCCCTCTTCTTTCACAATCATGTGGGTCGTCTCTCTGCCTACTCAAAATTGCATAATCTCCTTGTGGTAACTGCTTACAGGAAAAATAGTCAAAGAAATATCTAGAGTATTCTAACCAACTTTAAACATAAGCACAAAGATCTCACATGGCTTCTAGGTCCTACTTTGCTATGAAAAGTCTGCAAGCCTCAGGAAGGATCAGGGAACAACCAAGTGAGGCTAAGATCTCACTTGGAGGCAACTTGCCACACAGTGCACTTTGGAAACTTAAAAAAAATACTATCTGTAGGGTAGAGGACATTGACACACAAGGACTCAACCAAGTAGGCTGTGTTTTAGACTACAAAATCAACCAAAGACTTTCTGTTTGTGCTGTGTGATCTTCACTAAGGATTTTTGATTATAAAAAAAACCAGAATTAAAAGCTAAACTGTGCTTCATCCAACTAATACTATAATTAAATACAAAAATGTTATGGAAACATTCTAGTTGTGGAGATAACAAAAAAAACCCCAGGATGATGATATTAGGAAAAATGCTTAACAGTACAGAGAAAAGAAATTTAGCATATGACAACACTGTGGACACAGCGTTGGTTTAGTTGGACTACTAAAAAACTTGATTTAGGGAATTAATATACTGTAAAGCTCAACAGTTCTATTGCCAAAACCCAACAGTATTTTTTGTTGACAGTTGCACAAAACACACATTTGTTTATCTTTCTATTTAGAAAATATAGAAAATTGAGAAGTTTAATGAAATAATTCCTCAGGAAAAGAATATCAGATTGCAAAGGAAAGCATCCAAGACCTAGGAAATCCCAAATCAGAAGTTGCTTAGACTTTTTTAGTCTGCTTCTCTTATGTATGCTGTCATACCCAGGATACCTACAGGTCAGTGTTTCTCCTTTCCAGATTTGTGCAGTGATTTATGTGGGTGACTAGATGAAAACTAAAACTTGGCATCAGTAGGACGCATCAGAATTAATGCACGCATACATACATACATACATACATAAAACCATCTCAGTTCAGAACCAACAGAACAGAGATCCCAAAAGGTTTTGATCCAAAACAAAGTATTTTGTCTTGTAAATTTTTAGGAACAGAATGGCATCATGTTACCATACTTCTGGAACTTCAAAGACAAAGATCTGTGTGCCAGACAACAGGTCTACAACACATGCACTGTTTTACCAATGTTTTAATCCATAATACATTGGAACTGTTGTACACAGGCAATGAAAATGCCAGCAATTTCTAGACAGAAATTACTGACATGTGGTTACAAGACTCAAATTGTGACCTGACAGTATATCTGGGAGGAGGACAAGGAGTATGTGGAGGGAGACCAAGCTATATGACAGCCTTCACCTAGAAATGCAAATTTCAAGGTCCCTGATATTCTACCCCTTAGTCCTTTAACCCTGATTTCAAACATATATCTAGACTTCTAGGTCTGAAGCTCAGCTCTGCCCTCTCATACAAAAAGTGTCCCAATTTGCTTCCAGAAAGGGACCTAGTGATAAAAAAGAAAAAGCCAAAGGGAGAGATAGGAAACTTCCTGACAGCATAAGCCTAACACAAATGCACTTCTCCAACTGTAGGTCATAAGAGACCTACCACAGACTGTGACAAACAGAACCATATCAAAGCTCCAGGAATGCTTGACAAATTCAAGATGACAAGGTGGATTTACACTGACGGGCTCAAAGTGATCTGCACCTAACCACTCCAGGTATGCTGGCTCCTCTCTGGTTCACCTGCTAGCTCAGGTAATAAAACAGCCCTTGTGCTAGCACAGCTACACACCTCACCTGCTTACAAACCTCCAGTTGCTTGAGAGAAGTCCACCACCTCCCAACCCAAAAAACTGTATAGAGCTCATTTTTAATACAGATGTGACAGAACAATGCCAGGGCAGGAGGTAACTCCTAACTTTCTCTCTCTAAACTGATAGTCCTCAAACTCAGCAAGAATATCCATCTTCTTAACATGTAAGCAACAGATTATGCAACTAGAATCATCTGGTATTTATGACTTCTCAACAACAAACTCATCTAAAAAAATATTTAGCATCCTAAAGTATGAAAGAAAGTACCAGAGCAAAAGAATCTCTTACTAGGTGATGGTACTGCATTAAAGCCATTCTGCAAAGGCTAACTCAGCAGTCTACTTTATTAGATTTCCATGTAGGTGGGAGAAAACTTTTTTCCCTACTTACTGAAACCTGATCATTGGAGAAATAGCATTACCAGACTAATTATTTTGTGGAACATCCTGTTTTTATCCAGTGTAGACTCCCAGTGAACTGCTGTCATCATCTGGATGCTAGACAGCATTCCAGGACACCAAGAGAATTCAGTAACATACCTTCAGAACCACAGATAATTAATGCTATTAATGTCAGCATTAGTTGAGAATCTGTCACTGACAGTAGTTAAATTCCTCGGCTTTCCCTCCTGTAGCCTAACAGGACAGCACATTACTTTGTTTACTACTAAGAAAACTTTCTCAGAATTTCAGCTTACAAAAGCTACTTTAAAGCAATGACAGATCTAAAGTATGAATCTGTGATGTTGAAAAAAACTGTATACAGTCAAGAACATGAAAGACAGAACACAGGTCAACCTCCATTTAAACCCGATCCAGAGCTCAAGTCCTGCTAATGCTTGCTGCAATTTGAGCCAGACTATGTGTCATCAGGACCAGAATTCCACAGTCATGAGGATGTTTTTATCTGTCTCTTACAAAAAATGTTGAAGACTGCCCAGAAGTGGAATTGAAATTGAAAAAAGTTTCAAGTCCCCTCACATAAACTTCTACCTCACAAAAAAATCCCCAAGGTCTGATCAGATACATTTGACTATTTTTCTGATGATTACTGTTAAACATTGTACTTGGGGCAAATTTTTGGCTCACCTAAAAAACAAAACAAAACAAAACAAAAAAAACCCAAAAAACAAACAACCAAAAAACCCCCCTATAGATATATATAAAATATATAAAATAAATATAAATATATAAAATATATAAAATGAGTACATAACAGGTTACTTCTGAGGAATATAGCACACAGGAAAGGATGCTGAATTCTACCCTCTCATCTCTCATGGTAGTTTACTCTAAGTCCTCACAAACACCCATCTCACAAGACTTTCCAGGTAAGTCAAGCTCAAAAAGAAACAGAGCCTGCCTGGAAGTTGTGACACCAGATTACCTATTCCACAGGCACAACCAAGCTGACAGTGATGTGTCTTCCTCTAAGCCCTTTACTTTCTCTGTCAAGTTTCAAATGGTTCCCAGGCAACTGTAACAACATCGACTCAATCACTGCCTGTTTGCTGCTCTGCTCCATCTGGTCCCCCTTGGCATCATCTCAAAGAGGATGTTTTTGGTGAATAAGTAACATATCCGGGGTTCAGAGAGTTTGTTTATGTATTTCTGACATAGTGACAAATTAAACTTCTTTGCTGAAAGCTCACGGCTGTTCTGCAACCCCTAAACACAGCTGCTCTAATCCCCTTGAAGTAAGTTACTATTATGGTCACTTAGACAGAAATATTCTTATTCATGCTTGGTTAGGAAAACTAATGCTGATCCACCTTCACTTAGTACTAAACATTAAGATCAACAGATTTTCTCTAAGTTAAGAACTAAATTAATTTATAAGTATGGTTATCAATAAACACAGACATTTCCTACTTTACTTTTACTGCATGTCAGTGGCAAATTTTTATGTACACATATACATCATTCAATTCCATTACACCCCCAATTTCTCCCAAATCCTGCAAGTGAAGCAGGGAAGAAGGGCTGCCTGCAGAACACTGCTGGTTTTGATAATCTAGGAATTTAGCATTAGCAGATGTCCTGGCTACATTAAGCAAGAAAATGCATTTTAAAACCACTTTATGGTATAATTTTTAAAAAGGTTTTGAACTTCTACACAAACACATTTCAGGAATACAATTTGACTTGGTTGTATTAAGAGGCTATTTCTTACATTGGAGACATTTTTCCAGAAGCTTTACTAAGTTCATCCTGACAAACTGAACAAGTGTTGCTAATATGCCCTTTGAGCAAAATGCCAGCTTTGATCAGATCTGTGCCTCTCTTTCTGCTACAGGATCTGTTCATCACTCTGATACCTTCCAATCATTTATTCCTAGTAAGCCCCAAAAAAGTTCAACTTGCTGCAGTAAACTTCTTTAAGCACTTGTAATGGATTTATTATTTCACCCTTCTTCATCAAATGGAAAGCCAGACATTCTAATATCTTCTTTCAGGATTCCTGAGAAGTTTGGCTTAGTAAGAACTGTTCTACTTGAGTGATGACAGCACCACTTACAGACATGATTCTGTGATATCCTTAACCCAAGTTAAATGGCTCATCAAGTGACAAAAATGCATTTTGATCAACTTTTCTGGTCTTTGAACAGTCCATCTACTTCAACACACGGGCAAAGAACAGCTGCAAAGGTCAACTTTAAAGATAAAGTGAAATCAGAGATTGGAAACTATCTGCTTTGATAATGCATGATTTTAAATTTACACACTACTTCCATTCCTTCCACTCCAAATCCTACTCTTTCCTTGCATGCTGACTATTGCTTATGAAAACCACATTTATGGTGTAAAGCAAACAAAACTGTGAAACCTCCAAAACCACATCTGAATAAAATTTCCTTCTTGCAGTGCTGCCCATCTGCTCCTCCAGCTCTGACACTTGAAACGACAAATGAGAACACAAGCCTTTCAGGAGAACTTCAGCAAAACTTCACTCCTAACAGAATCTCAAAAGGAGAATTTTCATCTGAATGACTACTTTGCTAATTTCAGCTGACAGCAGATCTCACTTGTTCAAACATGTTTAGACACACAGCAA
>VXAX01003481.1:748504-861135 GCA_013399835.1 Leptocoma aspasia | reverse complement strand
AAAAAAAAAAAACATGAGCCCAAAAGCAAGTCCTCAAGTTTAAACAATTCCTGATATTTTTTTGGATCAAAACCAAAGTCACATGCCAGAGATGAATGGTTACTCTGGGGAGTGCCTGATACTCACTCTTCTCTTGTTAAACTAAGAGGGCCTAATTGTTGCAGGAGACAATACATCACTTGTCTTCCTCATTCCAATTGCTTCTTCTTTGGAAACCTTGTAATTCAGAATCTCAGCACCTCTTCTGGTCATGTACTAGGTTAATGCTTGAATACCCCCTTTGATTTTATGGATTTTGGATGCAAGCCAATGAGTTTGGCTCATTTTACCTCTTAATCCAGTGAACTTTTGTGCATATGATCTGAACTATGTATGACACTCCATCTCTGAAAATCCCGATACAAAAAAGAAGTCCTTACTTATTTTCAGGCATAGAGATGATTATGAGTATTATCAGGGGCAAGAGGGAAAGTGGCATAGTGAAGGAAGATACAGCAAGGGTCAGGGCAGAGGGAATTACTCTGAGAGAGATCCTGATGGTAAACTTCTTACATTAGTTATGCAGGCAATTAATGACCTTTGTGTCTCCTGAAATGCAGAACTTAGGTTATTCCAGAAAATCTGTGGGTTATATGCATGAAAATATGGTAATTGAAACACTCCTGGCTCCCCCACAAGAGTATCACAGCTGCAGGAGTCTCTGCCAACTACAGAAACTTTCATTAGCCTTCCTAACATCACAGGCCAACATTTATATAAATCTCTTGGGGAAAAAAAAAGATGATATAAAATAGAATGTTTAACCTATTGACTCTATGAACTATTTAAGCTGAAATGCCAAGAATGAATTACACAAGTATCACTACCACAGTAGCACTCTTATGACTCAAATTCAGGGGTGGGGCTTTACAGAGCCTGGGTGTGCATGTAATGTCCAAAATGTCTGCACTGCCCTTACACCACTTTTAAAACAGTGGCAGGGGTTTTACTTTCTTGAATAACTAGAAGCTGATCATGGAGAGAACACAGGGAAAGGTCACCACTGAAAAGAAAATCCCAAACAACCACCCCGCCACCCTCAAACAAAAGAAAAAACATGCTGAAATCTGCATGGGATCTGCACCACATTTTTATCACAGTGAAACAACCTTCAATTTAAGGAGAAACGTGTGTGCTGCTTTTGCAGAAACTTACACGAGTAAGTATTTGTGTGCAGATGTACAGCTCCTTTGGCTTCATGCAAGTCCTAGCAAGACTAAAGACTTAAGTACTTATTATGATCTGCAAGCACTAAGGTAGAAGAAAGGGAGAACTGGGAAGGAACTGTATTCTAGTCTGTTCTTTTAAACCAGGCCTGCTTGTATTTACATTGAGGGCAATGGATTTGTGGTTCTCAGCAGAAGTATTATACTTACAAACCTTGGGTTTTTTACCCACAAATATTGCCTCCCAAAAGGTGGATAAAAGTAAACATTAAACTCGTTCTGCTTCAATGTTGTGAGGCATGACCATGGAAGCTCTGTAAGCTAAGTGAGAAAGGGATATGATTTTGACTCTTACCAGCACACTGTAAATATGTCTGCTTTTCAAACATGCAAATGAAATCCTCATGTTTTAGCAGTTTAGTGCAAATATTATCAGAGGCAACTCTGCAGGACTTCTTTGTTCAACTCTTTCCTTGTATTTCTAGTGCATCGCTCAAAGGCTTCTGAAGCTACAGTCACTTCATAGTTACTCAGTTTGTTGCTGCCCATACAGTAAACCAAACACAAGATACCAAATGGACCCATTGCAATCCTGTTTTAAAACAAGAGGGATTTGCCCAGGTGCAATGGCTCTCTGAGCACGACACCTTCTCAGCTGACATATGTAGATTGCATGAGGCTTATGCTGTTTGGTCACTAAGCCTTTATGCAGTAGGTTATTATTCTTGTATTTTCCAGAATAAAACCCAGTGATTTTGCAAGACAATTTCAATTGCTATTAAACTAAGTTTTCAATTTGGCATAGGGATTTAATAGCACTAAATACTGATGGAAGATACAGGAATAAAGAGTGGAACAATTCATAACAGAGTGTATTGATCCAATTATTTTCCTGCCTTAAAATGCATATGCTCATAAACATTTGATTTTGGGCACTCCCAGCAGATATCACACTTGGAACAGCAGATATCTACCATGAATAAAACTCCTGTTGCAGTTCTTCATTCTTAAACTTGCAAAAGACAAACAAATCATCTGTAAAATCCTGCACTTGTAAAACTGACTTAAATAAAAAATCCCAAGCTACACAGTAAATACGTAGAGCTTTAACTGATTTACTGAGTTGTATTTTGGGAATTACTGTAGTTAACCTTTGAGCACTCTGGCACCAGAGAAAAGAAGTCAATGACATTTCTTTCTACTGCAAAATTATCATGCTACTCAATTTTAAAAGCCTATGCCTTTATTAAGGACTAAGGAAGATACTCATCACCAAGACAGAAATTCATACGGACATGCAAATCCTCATGCACAATGAGCAACTGAGATGTTAACAACAAATATGAGGTAAAGCTACTCAAAAAACAGGCACCTGAGCAGTGCAACAGGTAAGGAACATTTTCTGTAAGGAGAGATAGAGCAAAAGAAATTCTGTGGTTAGACGGTCTCTTCACAATCTGCCTGCTGGGAGCCACAAAAGATCTCCCGACCTACCTCATATCCTAATTAGCTTCAGGTCCTTTACTGCTCCTGAAAGGGTGACGAGGCTCTAGCTCTAGCCAAGGATATGGAGAAGACTCACTCAAGGACATGGAATGCAGTTAAAAACAGACATACTTTCACAGGAAAAAGTAATGTACTCTTTTCAGGTCCTGCACTTTTAGGAATTGCTTTAAGTATTATAGGTGTAACACTTTTTGACAGAAAATTATTTCTAAAGGGCATGTTTCTTCAATGGTTGCATTTTGTACAGCAGCAATCATCCCAAAGTGCTGTTCTCCACAGCATCAGTGTGCACAGGAATTACAAAGGAATAAGAGAAATCTAGCTGACAAAATGCTTCTCATCAAGCAAGATTCAGATTAGTCCTATCAATATCTGTCTGTGTACTTAACTTCGTGCACAGAGTCAATACATAATAAAGTTCAGTATGTGAACAGTGTTAGAAAGAGCAGAAATTAAATATGTATGCAAATATAATTTTGGTTTGCAGTGTACTGTTACTTGAGCCTACCTTTTCCTTGATATTTACAGGAGAATTGATTTCTGCCATCTTTATTCAGAGGAGAGTAGTGTCTCTGAAACGAGAAAAAATCAAAGAGATTAATTTGTAGGTTTTAGCCCCAACCTATCAAAGCTACACTTGTAAGGACTAATTGCATATGCTTACCTGTAAGCATTAGAGAAAAATGAGAACACAATGTCCTGCACAGCAGTGCTCAATCCTGCCAAAAGGTAAAGCTAGTCCAAATTTCCTACGTTCCCCAGATTAGTTCTGGAAGCACATTTAGAAATGCCTTATAGCTATGAATCTGGATAGAAGGCGTATCACACTTCTCCCAGCCATGCCTTCCATACCCTGTTCTGAGGCTGTAAAGAGCAGGAGTACCTTAGATGAACTCAACTTTCTTGCCGAACTTTCATCCTTCCTAGCACACCAGCATCCTCAATTTTTGTCAAAAGAATTTATCAATTAATGCAGTGCAAAAAAGCAGCTAAATGTGCCAGGAGGTTGGGTGTCATGACAAGTGCTGCACGGCTGTTTGCTGTTTGTTTTTAATTCAAAACTATTTCAGAGGATTTAGTCACACAGCTCCTACTGAAACTAACAGGGTCTGTAGATTTAAATCTTTAAGTCTTCTCTGAAAACTTGGGCACATGAATGGAATTTGCCTATGATTAAGAAATCCTGCAATATGCTTTCTATTTCCAGTTATGTGGCTGGGTAATTGAGACACACTCTACCACATGATGAAGAGTTAAACACAGGGAAAGGAGTCCAGTTGTCTAATCTTGCTTCCATCAAAACCAACTGCCTTGAACTTCACTAAAGGAACAGAGTTGAATCTTCATATTTTAGAATTAAATTACACACAAAGAATTACAGCAAAGACTAAGTCAAATTAAATACAAGCTTGGTTCGGTCACTCTCTTTAACTCTACTGTACACTGATAAAAAGGTATAGTTATAGACATATGATATTGAACCTTTAAGTTCATTCTAAGTTTTTAAGTTGGAACACTTCCTTTTCCCCATTTGAGCATTTGCTATGTGGATTGGTATGTGTTCCAAAAATTCTTCTAAATCTCTTTTAATGGCCTTAAACAATCCTCAACTTCTTCTTTGAAGCACAGAAGTTTAGTAGAGTTCAAACTCCAGAAATGAAGCACTTCTCTTACAATATTCACTGACAACATTTAAAACTTATAATTAATTTCTGTATGCACCCATTTTCTAACTAAAGAGAGGAGAGTTGAGGAAGCATATGGGGAAGAGATAACAGGAAGAAGAAAAAGAAGTTAATTTGAGTTTTGGTCTGATGAAGAGCCAAAAGACAAAAGTAACCATTTCAACTGCCCGCTATTAAAAGGACATGCTTAAAATAAGTAAGGTTGCTCATGCCATCTCCATTTTACTATACCATGAATAGATGCTCTATTAGAACTCAAATACCTTTTACCTGTATTAAGTCAGTGGCCCAAATGCTTAGCCAAGACTGGAGTCTCACTATGTCTGATAAGCCTTCTTGGCAGCTGGGCCACTGTGTCACTTGGAAGGCCTTACTGTCTGCTGGTATCTCAGAGCGGAAGGTTGCCCTTCCTGCCCCTCCTTACATCAAGAATGAAAGAGCTCAAATTAGTTTCTTTGTCAGGCCACCCAAAGGCTAGAAGCAGAATTAAAAACATCTGGACAGAGCAGGCAGGAAGATCACTCAGAAGGTAAGTTCAGGGCAATTCCATTTCCAATATTTAGCGTGTTCCAATAACAAAAGAGAGGTGTTGAGAAATGCTTGTAGCCTGAACTTTTTCTCATGTCTTTGTCTTTTGCTGTCAGCTATTTCTCATGCCAAAGAGGCAAAGAACATGAGACACAGATAATCAATTTTCGCATGCAGACTGGAAAAGTCAGCTCTAAAGTTACTCTAAGTCTTAATCTCCCTTGCTGCTTCTCATAAAAGCATGGCTTCTATCTAGTGACATTAAACCCATGCTGGATGGGTCCTGTTCTCTGTTTAAGAGGTAACCATGGTAAAGAACAATTAAGGAATTGGACTGGTTTGCTCTTGTATCTAGTACAGAGCAGATTTTGTAATGTTAGAGACAATTGATCAATGCACTCTTGCATACTGATTCAAATACACTTAATCTGACCCAGCACCTCATAACAACATTAACAAAAAAAGTAAAATCTGTTCCTGAAGAACCAAACACACAACACAGAAACAAGCTCACTAAAAGAGCTAACAAACTCTTCTGGCCTCAAAAGTTTATTAATCTATAAAAATCAATAAGTAATAGGAAAATATCATTGTCACTTTAAATCCGGTCTTTTCAGGTTCTTTTTCAACATATATGTTATCAATTTTGTACCAAAAATTGTACGTTTTAAAACTGCATCTTGTATGAAGCAAATGAATCCAAATAATGATACTTTGCAAAAGCCTCATGCCTCTCAACCAAGGTTTCTTTAAAGATACTAGCTAAATAATTCTTTGAATTTAAATTAATTTTGCTGATTAAACCCTACTACTTAACCAATTTACTCTTTGTAGCAATGCTCTGACTTGATTTAAAACCAGACATAAAAACTTCATTCAACATCTTGCCAGAATTTGATGTGTCTCCTCTTTGCTGTACACTGCAGGTGCTACTATGATTATAGCCTTCCACCAATAAATGTGGTGCTGATTCAGCTAGCTTGCAACTGCAAGCTATTTCAAAAAAACCTGGCATGCTACATGAAACATACCCTCTGCTTCTTTCTTCCTTTCTCTCTTTTTTCTTTTCCTTTTAAGATAAAGAACTAAGAGGACACCAGCTTTTACAAATGGACCCATTTCTCTACACTTCACACACTTCATTAATATGCATATTACAACTGTCAAAATGAAGATGCTAAAACTGAGTTGGAGCTATTTTTCATTCACCTTCTCCAAGGACAGATAATTGAAATAACATGCATAAAACACTTGCTCGTTTATATAACTCAGTCCAGCACTGCTTGTTACATAAAATACAGATGATACATTAAAAAGAAAATGTCAATGCTGCACTAATTTCTAAAAGCATCATCCTTTATGGCTATACTTAATAGCTAACAAATTTAAATTTCTCATTGTAGCAACAACTGATTTATTGACTTAACTAGTGTTTTTTCTCTTGTGCTCAGTATTTAGCAATTACTTAGTTTGTAATCCTGTGGAAAAAGACTATATCACATCTATAATTTTATGAACAAAACAGTCCCATTGAAGTTTACAAGCTTTATCCCCAGGCTTGGATCTAAGTTTGAAGTGCTACATTCTCATCCTGAGTTCTTCAGCAAAGCTTCTTTCTGTGAGTTGTGGAACATCAAAATAGGACCCTCAACTGAGCCCTAAAGGGACCTAAAGCTAGTGAAGAACAGTACTCCACATGTCACCAACAGTATGCACACAAAAGAACGTTAGCAGAAAGATCTGACAGAAGATTTTCTGCACTGACCAAGATTAAGTTAACACAAGTACTAAATTTAAAACACACAAAACATACTGTATATGAGAGATTCTCAGCTTGAATGTCAGCTTACATGCTTTGTCTTTCTCCACTATCTCCTGCTTGCATTTCTGCTCCCGAAATGTCACTGCAAATCATACCAAAAGACTTCCAAGAAAAAGAAGTTAATGGAAAAAACCCCAACAAACTACAAAATCCCTTATATAAATGGGTCATTAATTTCTGATACAAATTTCCAAATGCACTACCTGCAGCAGGAAATCACTCTCAGTTTCTCATTACATCCTGACCTCAAATACTGACAGGGTGTTTTTTCTAAAGCTATTACACACATCCAAATGAGACATTTCACTTGCCTTGTAAAATGAAGCATTTCAATAGCATTCAAGGGAATGCTGCAGAGAAGACTGGACTACTTTTGGCAGAGTTTTACTTCTCTCCCCTACCAAACAGAGCAATTCACATTAGTCTGTGCAGGTTTAAGCTATCATGAACCTGAACCAGGGCATCTACGGTGCTGGCACATACTCTGTCCTGCTGACCTTAACTGTAAGCAGCAACGTCCAGCAGGCAGACAGTTATAGGAACGGCCTTTAACCACTGCAGAAAAATGTCAGAGCTCACCTGACACAGCCTGAAGTATGTGACTGCTTGCTCAGCCTTTACAGAAGTTTCCTTCTGTCTCCAAGCAGCAGTGAAATCTCACTGCTGCTGTGTTAAGCTTCCAAAGAATGCCCACCACCTTCCCACTGCCAGCAGCATCAGAGGTGTTTAGCCCACAGATACCTCCCAGCCAGCCAGATCCCGAGGTAAAGCTGACAAACACTCAGTTCTATACAACATTATGGATGGGTGGGATTGCCTGCATCTCGAGCATCAAAGAATCACAACAACTCTCTGTCTTGCCACTGCTGCAAAACCTGGCACATTTAAATTTCACACTTCAAAACTCTGTCAGTTGCTCCCCACTCCTAACAACAGCAACAAAAAAAATCTCCTTGCAAATACACAGAGGGGAAAAGTAGTTTATGAAAGCATAAGGGTTGCCAGAAAGATACAATTTGTGAAAATACCCTGTCACAGTAAAGTCTATCAGAGTAGAGACCGTGTGTGACACCTGCACCACCACTTCTGACATCTGAAAACGCAACTTTGGCAAGGGGGATCAGAAAACTCCCCATTAAACAGCACGTAATAATCTGGTGTTGGGAGGATTTCCCATCTCTAGGCTTATGGATGAATGCTTTCCTACACCCCAAAGAAAGTCATAGTTCCTCATGTGCCCACTGCAACTGTTTCCTTTTATAAGGAAATACTACCCCAGCAAACCCAGAATTCCAGGTCTGACTGACTTGACCCTTACCAATGCTTCTCTAACCCCAGTCACAGAGTGATCTTTGTCTATTAAAAGAGAAACTAGAGTCTACAATTTTGTCACTCAATTTTTTTTCATGAAGTAGAACAATATCAGAATATGATTTTTAATTATTTTCCATTTTTAATTACAGATCATTTTCTCATTTCCAAATAGTTCAGTCAAAATCCCCCAGCTCCTAAAAGCTAGACAGGTATGGGCAGAACAAACAAGTCACAATTTTAGAGAAACTTCAAAAAATAAGAAAAAAATGCTAAGTACCTGTGCTGGTTTTGGCTGGGATTTAGTTAATTTTCTTCACAGCAGCTACAACACAGGAATGATGTAGTTATTGCCAGCATTTCTTACACAGCATCAAGACCTTTTCTGCCTCTTGCCCCACCCCAGCAGCGAGGAGGCTGAGGGGCACAAGAAATTGGGAGGGGACAGAGAAAGGACAGCTGAGCAAAGGGATATTCCATATCATATGATGTCAGGCTCAGCATACAAAGCTCTGCCACTCAAAGCTCACTCCCATGGGGAGGCAGTGAATGAGCAGCTGTGTGGTGCTTAGTTGCTGGCTGGGATTAAACCATGACAGTATCTAATGAGATTGTAGCAGCCTGCACTATGCTTTCATCTTCTCTATTTCTACCTTCTCTACAGAATTACATCTCATTTTCAAATGAGATTCCTATCCATCCATATATATTATATTGTACTGCCTTCCCTGCAGACTTCCACATGCCCCAGGTAAAAGCAAAACCAGCAGAATCAGAGACACATGGCCTCCATTTCACATTTGATTTTGTTTCTTGTTATAAAGAAATGCTACTAGAGAACTGCACATGAAGCCTGAGATGAACACAATTTTTCTGATGCAGTTTGAAGCTATTATTGTTACACTAGAAAGACTGAAAAAACTCTGAGAGTGAGATTCCAAAATTCAAGCATTTCAGGAAGGAATTCTTTTGGTTTTCACTCAGATTTTATTTAAACAGAAGAAAAAATTAATTAGGTCAAATGGGCAAACACCAGCATGCCACGGCTTATGAAACCACAAGAAATACCAAGAGTCAGACATTTGTCTTCAGTATCTTGAGATTAGCAATGGGTATGATTTTCTATTTGCTGTAGTCTTGTGTCTGAAGACAAACATCATAATTAAATGCATAAACATAACCAGGAGCACCCAGGCCATATCAACAAGTATGCTCACAGTTGTCCTTTTAGCCTTTTGTGTCACTAGCAATGAACACACCTAGTAAAACCAACACAAAATGTTATTAATACAGAACTGATGTTTTCCAGTACGGTTTTATATCTTTCTAATGACTGCATGTAGAAATTTTCTATCACATCATAATTTGGCATTTCCTGGTTTTTGGAAGTTTGAGATTAGCCACTTCAGAGTAATTAAGCACCCCGGGTAAGTTTCATGACATCGGATGCCTTCAAATCCTTTCCTTTAAACGCCTGCATAAACATATGCATGGAAAAGTGCACACACATTCCAGAATACTCCCCATTTGCAGAGTCCAGTCCCACTATCGTCCCTGGTCATGCTTGTCTCAATCACAGAATGCAGCTGTTGCCTCTGCATTCTCCCTCCTGCTCAGCTATTGCAGCCAGACTCCCTACTGGTCACCACACTGTGCCTGAACCCTATTGCTGCAGATCTGGAAACAGGATGCAGGAAATAAAGCATCTCACTGATTCCACATGTAGCTCTGGATTCCTACAGAAAGGAGGCTTGTGCTCCCCCATTGTTTATCAACTCCTCCTGAGGATTTCTGAAATGCCTGACTACACAGCTTGATGAAGAAGCAGACATCTCAGATCTACAGCCTTGCAGGCTGCTTGCTGGGAAATGGGCAGTAAGGGGTAAAGGTTAGGAAAATGTCCAGTGGCACATCAGGAACTCAGTTATGCTATTTAACACTATAAAGTCCATATCTGAGAGAGCACAGACTTATCTGCTAAAAAGAAAAGAGGGTCAAAGGTGAGAGCGGGATATGTGAGGAAGGACAGACCTTAGCACCTGGGTCAGTGTCCTTCTGTCTTCTATCCTCCTCAGATTTCTGCCAAGGGCAGGAATGGCTCTAACTAAGTACCACAGACACACTGCCATGTCCAATCAACAAAATGGTTAGGCATCAGTAAGTTCTGTACCTCATTCTGATAAAACCCGTTACTCTTTGACCTTGTTATGCTCTCCCCTTCCTAAGCAGAGATGGTACCACCCATGTAACCCAAGGAGACTGTGCTTCTCCCTTCTTGTCAGCTGACTTGCTTCCCTCTCCCAGTTCCAGTGTGTCAGAAGCCAGACCACTGCTTATGTGGGCCCCACAGGCATTTGTGTTTCCACAGAAATGTGGTGTGTGAGGGATCCTCAGGTCCTCCCTGCACTTGGTATTGCAGCTCCGCTGTATGAGAATCCTGCAGAGGAACACTCTAACCCTTACCAAGGTCACATTAAGAGAGGGTCAAAAGAAAGCTACTGACTGACATCTTCCTCAAACTCCATTAACATTTCATCCAAACAGTCTACAAGTATTCAGTGACATAACCATATCTTTTGATACTGACATCACAAAAGGTTCTGTCACTGGTCCACAAACAACTCACCCTTGGTTACAAGTGAGGTTGCTAGCAAGCCTTCTTCCTGTACAGCCTTTGAATGCTGGGTTTGCCCTATCAAAGCTCAGCTCTTCTTTTACACAAGTTTCAGTGTGGCTTCCCCAGAGACTGGTGTCACTGTACGAGCTGGTGTTCACTCATGACACGTGACTGACACCCTCTAACAGTGACCACCAGTTCCCACCCCAGAGACCTGGAAGAGTAACAACCTGCTACCTCTATAGCATACAGCTTGGGCTGAGAAGGATCCAAACCAGTAGTTCATATTGAGGTCATTAATGCCATCCTGCATCTGAGCAATGGAGATCAAGTTAAAAAGCACACAAAGAAAGGCCAGCTCTGCATTATTTACAGCAACTTATTGGAATGAGGAACAGAGCTGCAGGAGGGGACACATACAAGTCCCATGTAGAGTTAGGTATCCACGTTTCAACAGATGGGTACCAGTGCAAAGTAAATACTCTGTAACTGCTGACATATATATATGTGTGTGTGTGTGTGTGTGTGCAGGCACATAGACATACAAAGAATGAATAGAATGCTTTATGAAATAATCACACTTTTAAGTAGAATAAATTTGAAAATAAACTAAATACCATTATTTTTTTAAAATAGCATTCGGAACATTGAAAAACTTCCCCAAAACACATGTGACAGTGCACTTCTTAAACAAAACCTAGGAATTCAGATTCAAAAAAAGATCAAATTTGTGGAAGGGAGTGTTGTTGCACAGCAGCTTTTCCATGAAAGGATATTTTACTGGATAGAAGAGCTATTTCCTAGTGAACATTCAAGGGACTTAGGCACAACCTCTGAAAATTCTTCCCATCCTTTTTCCATACTGATTAGTAGCCAAATACTTGTTTTCAAGCCAGATCCTTTCTAAAATTGCACAACTTGCCATGTGAAGCAGTGAGTCAGTAATCTAACATTTTCCTACCTAAACTGTTGTACATATCATGTGTTTGAACTCCCTATCCAGCTGGTTTTGTCACCTGAAAAACTATCAAATAAGCTGCTAAAAGTCTATGAGTGGTCAAATGCTCATGTAATTCTAAACTGACATGACAGCACTTTCTATTGCTCTTCTTTTTGACCCATCCAATTTATACCACCCATTTACCAAGGAAGGGAACACTCAGCAACAGTGACTCTACTCCACATTAAGAAGCTACAAAAATACCAAAAGGCTGAACTAGTATAAGGCAGAGTCTCCCAACAATATTTCATTTCATAGTAGGAAATTATCAACTCATTAAAATCTTTGGAGCTTTGGAAAAAATTAGGAGTCCTGTTCTATAAATATTTATATAAAGAACATGAAACAGTTCAAATAGAAGAGACAGAAAAAAGTCATCTCAGCAGCCCAGTGTCAAGAGAATGTCTCCAGCCTAGATACTGAAGATCTAGTGCCTGTTCCAAACCTGCCTGCTGCTACACTAGAAGAGTACTTTAAGCCCTAGGTCATTCTTAAAAGAAGAGGATTTTCTCTAAAGAGTTTTCTTATTTCCCTCAAACACATCTATTAGCCTCCTAGAACCAGGTAGGAGCCAGCAAAGGCATATCCCCATTCCAGAGCTCCAAAGGTAGGAAACCCAGCATCACTGCTGCCCAGTGGCTGCTCAGGATAAAATATCCACTTGCTGGCTTCTGATGCTCCCCACTTTAGGGACTGCACCCAGGGACTCTGTACCCTCCCCACTCTGCAGGAGAATGTTGCTGGAAGCCTAGAGCCTGTGTTTTGCTGGCTGGCATCCTGGGAACATCTGCAGAGCATCACTGTGATTCAGCATAATCTGAACTCCTGGTTTTACTGTGTATATCATACTAGTAGAGCTGAGCCCAATTGACAATAGATTAATTCAGCTACATGGTCAGTAAAATGGTTCTCTCTGATAGGCAGGAGGGAGGGATGGGGGTTCTGGAAAAAAAAAATTCAGACTGAGAAAACTCACTTTCCACAGTAAGACTTGCCAAAATAAACATTAGCCTCTTGCTCTTCCTCAGGCGCCTCAAAATATCTTCCTAAGCATACTGATAAAGAGCAGCAAAATAGCAAAAAACAATCTACTCAAATTCTACATCTGCATGACCCTCCTGCAAAACAATAAAAAAGGTTAACTTTCAGTTTTTACAAACGAGGTATTATCTTCCAAGTTGTTCTTGCCAGGGACTTGAGCTATTAAGCCATTTATGCTGGCTCCTATTTCAGCTCAGACCTGGATGCCAAGAGACAGCGTCGGTTCATTTGCTTCTGTGGTTGCCCAAATGTGGACTGCTACAAGAGCACAGCATGGGAATGCTAACAGGGAAGTATGTAAAGTGGGAGCATTACTTGCCTCAATCACAGTGTTTTCTCTGAACAGTAAGAGTAGAAGTACAAAAGTGAATGTCAGGAAGTGTTCAAATTCGCACTTGTTTTGGACACGAAGAAATAAATTATCACAAGGAACCAAACTTCTACAAGCAGACTGGAACAGTATAGTAAATTTTCAATGTTGGAATAAACCTCAAGTTCAAAGACGGTCCTTGAGCTATTCTGATTGCAGCCCTCTTTCTATTAAGTATTCAAAATCCACATCACCTTTCCTTCTTGCTCAGACATCTCTGAAGAGCCAGTTTACTGTTGTTAGATGTGCAAGACTGACTCTCAGCAAATATAATCCTTTGAATTCAAAGAGCTATATGGACTTGAACCAGCTGCTTGCTGGTTGCACAGGAGCCCCCCGCAGCTGCCAACAGAGAAGAAGTCATCAGAGCTGCCCTGACCAAGCACACAAGGAAGCACCACAGTCATGATGAATTGGCAAGTTTACAGTGAGTTTGGGGAAAGGAAGCACTTTACCAGAGCTCTGAAAGCACTCCCTGAATAAAGAGCTTCTGAAGAGCTCTGATAAAGCCAGGTGCTCAACTGGAGGCATGACAGACCTGAAGAAGCCTTAGTGTGGTGAGACCTCAGGTAAGTAATATACATTCAAAGTACAGGTAAGCATACTTTATGAGTCAGTGAGGTTATGTATATGCTTGAAGCTAAACACCTGATCTAAATGTGCCAAAGCAGTCTGAACCTTCCAAAACCAAACACTGAAATTAAACGCAGCCTTTCATTTTCTATAACCAAGTCACCTCATATAGTTCCTTTGAAGAAAATGCAAATTTTTCCTTGAACAGTATTTAAATTATTAGGTATTATATACATATGTACACACACAAAATATACGTGCATAAAAGCTCTAACGAATGTTTACAAGTTTCTCTAGTAAAATCACCTGATGTATATCCACAATGAACAGACACAGGCCCAGCAGTATTACCATATTAACACTACCTGTAGAGTCACCACCACAGACATTTTGATATGCTCAGATTTACAACAAATACTAGTCTTCCTCTCCTCCCCCACCTTCCTACTGCCAAGGAAAACATTGATTTTCTGATGTTAACAAAAGGCATTCCTGGAAACAACAACAAAAGCACATAAATAAGTTAACCCATAATTACTTATTGTTCATACAATACTTCAACCTAATTGCTATTACACATGAATAAGCAGCTATTAGAGCATTTACTGGACTTTGAACTGCACTTTTTAGAGGTAAAACCCAAAAGAATCCCATTATTTTTTCCAACTGAAACCCACACTCCCCAGCTACATCAACATTAATTGCAAAAGTACAGTCAACCAAAGCAGACTGCGTACTGCCAAAAATACGCAGAAGTGCCTTAACCAGTGCCCCCTTCCATACCCTCCCCAATAGTCAGGAGACAATCTTAAGAAACTTTTCTGCTTCTGAAGGTCAATAGCACATGAAGTGTTGCTGACATGCATGAACCGAGGTCACTGTTTAGACATGTATATTAAGGTTTTGGATTTTTTCTTTTTAATTGCAGGTTTCTTAACTTGGAAAGGGCAATCCAGAGATAAAATTGTTTGACTATCTGTAACGTATGGACAGCAAAAGGAGCAATTTTATCAAGAGAATGAAAAGAAGATACTTTATTTGTTGAGGAACATTTTCAAGAAAATAAAAGTATGTCTTATTTTAAGGTGCTTTTCTCAAAGACAGGTAAGCTCAGTTACATTGTATAGCACAGATACACATTCTAGAGCATCTTTCAGCTCATCTGTTTGTGCCTATTCACTGTAAGTGATCTATCTTTGGCATGCCAGAATCCACAAAATTATAAAATCTGTGGACAAACCTTTACTTTGCATCAGTCCAGAAATTGTGGTGGTCCACAGGGATGCAGAGATCCACCTGCAGCCCATGGAGACACCACACTGGAGGGAGGGGATGGCTGAAGGAGGCTGTATCTCTGTGGGAAGCCCTCACTGGAACAAGCTCCTGGCAGTGACTTGTGGACCCTTGGAAAGAGGAGCCCATGCTAGAGCAAGTTTGCTGGTAGTACTTGTGATGCCATGGGGGGCTCATGCTGGAGCAGGCTGTGCCTGAAGGACTGCACCCCATGGGAAGGGACCCTTGCTGGTGCAGTACAGGGATCCACACTGGTGCAGCGTGTGAAGAACTGTAGCTTGTGGGAAGGCCCCATGTTGGAGAACTTCACAGAGATGAAGTGTTCCATGGCAAGGACCCCATACTGGAGCAGGGGAAGAGTGTGGGGAGTCCTTCTGCTGAGGAAGGATCAGCAGACACAATGTGTAATGAACTGACCACGATCCACATTACTCATCCACCAGCACTGCTCTGGAGAGGAATTAGAGAACTTGGGAGTAAAGTTAAGCCTGAAAAGAAGGGAGGGCTGGGGGGAAGGTGTTTAAAAATTTAGGATTTTTTCTCATTATCTTACTCTTATTGACTGGTAATAAATTAAGCTCATTTATCCAAGTCCAGTCTGTTTTGCCTCTGATGGTAATGGCTGATTGATCTGTCCCTGTCCTCTTGACCCATGAGTCTTTTGTTATGCTTTCTCTCTCCTACTCAGCTGAGGAGAGGAGGGACACAGAGGCTCTGGTGGGCACCTGGTATCCAGCCAGGGAAAATCCACCACAAGCACACAAAAAAGTATGTTTTGTATGGAACCTCAAAATTGCTTTAACTGCTAAGTCTCTCTTCTCACTGCTGTTAATTAGCAACATGACAACAGCACTGACAAGCTCTTATATATTGCATGTAGGTGCTATCAAAAACCCAGTGCTGGTTAACAGAGTTACCACACTGAGCAAGCCAAAGTCTCAGCAAGTCAAACTCCCAGTATCTCAACTTGCTCTAACCATCCTGTCAGCAGTAAGAACTGTCAGACTAACTGAGCTAGCTAGGAATTTCCCAATCAAATGGGTTTTATTAGGGTTTGGTGAAGCTGCTTCAGCATAGCCAAAACATTTCTCAAACACAAGCTAAGCAAGGGTTCCCCAACAGCTAAATGAATTCCCTGTTAGCCAGTTATTCTTTCCCAAAAAGCCCAAATCACAGCAAAACTTGGGATAAGCAAAGTTCAGCTTAACAAAGCAGGAAGTCACTGTGGCTTGTGCAGACACAGAAGAGCTGACCACAGCATTTATTATCAAGTAAAGCGCTGTATCAGTCACGTCTTTCCTTCATTATTCTAGAGCCTCACCAAGTAAAGGCAGAGGTGACTCCTTAACAGCTAGTCCTTTACAAAGTGTCTGACTGTATTTTCATGAAGCCATGCACAAAGTTATCATTTTCATTCATAATGAGCAGTTCTGGCAGTCACTCATGCAGATTTCTTACTGTAGATGAAAGCACAGTCAGAGCTGCCACAAATTCACATCTCCAGTTTAGCCACACACCAAAACAAGCAGAGCTGGCTCTGCAGGCAGCAGACATGAGCTGTGGCTGGGTTCTGTGGTTAACAGAGCTCTGTCACTGGCATCCACAGAACCAAGGTCTTCAGCTGAAGAGAGCTGGATTTATAGTTGCTCAATATTTGGACTCCCCAGTAAAGGAGAAAAAAAAAAGACCCATGTATGAGATGCAATTTACATAGGATGAGATTCAGCTCCATTGGCTGTCTTCCTTAAACATGCAATTTACTTCCAATAATATTGACACAGGTAGAGTTTTTCTAAGACCTGAACTTTATCTATCACTATTTTTCCAGGGGTTCTGCTCATTAACTGAGATCAGAGTCTAGCCACCTTGCTCACAATCAGAGCACAGCAAACAGGGAATGCTTTGGCTCTTTTTAAACTGCCTGAACTGTGCAGTTCAAGAAAAAATACAAGAACTCTTTCACCACTTTATCCCCACATACACCCCGCTTTTGGACAGGGCACAAATTACTGCCTCAATGCGCCCTTCTAGCAGAATACACACTCCATCCTAGTGGCCTCAGAGAACATTTGTTCCGTTGCTGTCGAAAACAAACATTTCCATAATTCTTCCAACCTGTTCCATAGAGGGAACAAAAAATAGAAGTTATCACCGGCAAAGAAAAACTACCTGCTCTAATCATGAACCTTTGCAGCTGAACTATTTCAAAACGTCCTGGAGGGAGGCAGTTCTATTTTGCCTTCACTGTGGGCTGCCTTTTATGGATATGTTCACTCTTTACCACCACACTGGGAAAGTTTCATTCAAGTCAGTGCTTCAATGTTGAAAAGGCATGAGAAATTGCACAGAACTTTTTATGAAGACACTGGAGTCTCAGTTTCACTGTGCTTACTGCACGATCAACTAAATCCCATAATGTTATCTCTCTCCTGGAATGATAGCATTGACTGACAAACCCAGTAAGAGGTTTGGAGGTGGCTGCCTTGAACTGTTACATTTACACCAGTCACACTGCTACACATTTGTGTATGCTTTGTGATGCTTTTCACTACCAGGAACAAATACTTATCTCTCTTCACATTAACAAGTGGAATAAAAAGGGCCACCAATAACAGAGCAGGGCAAATATGCTAAAAATAAAGAATCAATTCAAGAACTCCAGAGTCTCCTTTAATCTCGATTATTTTCTCTAAAAATCTGTAAAAATTCACCTTGTTTTCAGTTTCAGACTTCAATATTGATCAAAATAATCAGTGACCTCTAATCTGAATTACCTGAACTCTTTGCATCACACAGCTTCCAGTTATTTTTCACTGACAGCAGCATACATAATCAAAAGTAAGGTGCTGCAGGGAAGAACAGGGCCATTCACTGATTTTTTTTCAGAAGTGAACTAAGATTTCATTCCTACTTCAAATCTTTTCTTTTTTTAGTTTTTCCATTTCTTAGGATAACCCCATAAATCTAATTCTTAATGTTTCAATTTTGAAAGCATTTTATTGGTCCAATCTCATGATAAATAAGACTCACACAGTTGATTATTTTAAGGCACAAAATTACATACTTATACAGACAAGATGCACCTATAGGCAACTAGAGAATTACCCATTTCTGACATATGTCTGATGTTCACACTGGGAAAAATTTCTCCAGAATTGTTCTTGCAGGATAGAGTCAGTTTGAATATGCAGACCCTATTCAGACAAGCAATTAAGTGCTACTGAATTCCCTGAAACAAATTTTTGGTCACACTTTCAGTGAAAAATGAACTTCAGCAAGTTCCTAAGAGTCTTTTTGAACTGCTTCAGAAGTGTGCATGATTCTAATGAAAATTTCACATCTGCATGTACAAGAAAACATTTTTAATCAAGAATACTCTGCTCTTAAGATCTTACAATAGGATTTTGTTCTTCTGATAATTCCTTTTTCAGTACTACATTAAAAAGTAAGTAAAAAAAGTAGTATGATTTTGGGTTGTGGTGGGTCTGACTGGGATGGAGTTAACTTTCTTCACAGCAGCCCATACTGTGCCATGTTTTGGCTCTGTGGCTACAACAGTGCTGACAACACATCAGTGTTTTGGCTGTTGCTGAGCTGTGCTTGCACAGTGTCAAGGCCACCTCTGTTTCCCATTACAACCCCACAGCCAGGCTGAGGGTGGGCAAGAGGCTGGGATGGGACACAGCTGGGACGACTGACTCGGAGTGACCAGAGGGATATTTCATGGGATGTATCCTCAAGTTCATAAATAAAAATTGGGATAAAGGAAATTTTTGTTTTCCGGCTGTTGTTTGGAGACTGGCTGGGTACCAGTCTGCCATCACTTGGTGTGTCTCCCTCACTCTGCTTGTTTTTCACCCCCTGTGCTTTTCTTCACCTATTAAATTGTTTTTTAACTTAACTCAGGAGCTGTCTTTTGTTCTCCCTATTTTCTCCTCCATCCCTCTGTAAAGAGCTGCTGCAGGGAGCAAGCTAGGAGCTGTGTGGGTGCTTGGGTGCTGGCCAGGGTGAACCCACCACAGTGAGTCAAACTGAAAATCCATCCCAGATTGGTGTACTTTCTTCTCAGATTCTGATCTAGAACTTTCCCCAGTATTCAGTGTCTACAAAAACTCTATTTCTCTCAAAAACTTGTAGGGCACTTTGCCTCCAAATATCTGAGCTGAGTATAATCCTCATCCCAACTCTACAGTCTGAGGAAGCATTTGTTATTCTCATTCTGCTGACGGGTAGAAGTGGAGGGGACTACAGGAAAAGATTTTCAGAGTTGATTAAAAATTTTGGCCCCATTTGCAGAAAGAACACTTACACACAGTCATCTTTTAGTAGCAACCTGAAGGCTTCTCAGAGCTGAAAAACAATCCCTTTACAAGTTTAAGATCTTTACTGACCTCCCTATTACTGCCCCTCCAAGTACAGGATTCACAAATATGGATCTTCACTAACAAGCCAGCACGTTTCCTTATTCTCAGGGCCACAAGGCATCATCCTGGTGTCAAAGACAGAGTGCAGCTGAAGAACCAGCATCTTTCACAGAAATCAGAATCACAGAATCCTTGTGCTGTGTAACACTGCTGACAAGGGTGGAGATGCTTCCCAGATATCTCGCTCTCTAGGCAGCCCATCTGTTTCTGACAGCTCAACTTCTGGTCAGCAACTGACCCAATGAGTCATTCTGCTTGTACTATACAGAGCTCAGAGCCAGACAAGCAATATTTCATCATGTACTTGGCCATCCTTGTGATCAGCAGATGCCTAAGAACCACTTTGAGCACGTATCTTTTTCTTCTTTCCTTTGAGGAAGTCACACAGCTCACCACTACCGAGTTTAGTAAGCTGAATTATTAACTACCAGATTGATTCTATTCAACCACTCCCTGTAAGCTTTCCACTACCAAAAGCTTTGGAAGTTTGCCATGTGGCAATTCTGTGTAAAAAGTCTGAAGCAAAAAGGAAATCCTTAAGAAAGAGCATAACGGCCTCCACCAGAGAAACAGGGTGCATGAAGTGAATAATGTGCAAATGAAGTAAGTTCTACTTCAATCTATTTATTATAATGCCTGAGCATTTCAGAAACTTCAATACATAACCGTATTTATCATTCTGACACCCATGCTTAAGTGCAGAAGCATTGTTATCTCATCTTACAGATCTGAAATTGAGGAATTAAGTGATTCAGTGATGATTTCTCAGGAAGCCATTAATAGGGGACACAATCCAGGTGTCCTAAGCTGCAAGGAAACTGGAGAACCTTACAGACATTTGAAAAAAATGGTCATCTCCATTAGAATTACACAGAAGGATGAGGTCATTAGCCCACTTGTTAGATTCAGGCTTGGACCAGACTTAGCTTATGATTTTTAACATGCTGGACACAGAGAAACTGCCTCCTTTGGACAAACAGCAAAAGGAATTACTTGATATGTTCAAACAAATATTCTTCAAAACAAGTGACAAAAACCATGGGGTTTAGACCACCTTTAAAATTAGGCAATTGCAGAGACCCCATTTCTCAGTTTTGTAGTCTATATGTGTATCTAATTTTTTTTAATTACTACAGCACTACCCTTTCCCACTACCCCCTGAACATCACTTTGGACTATACTTAGTGTGATATGACTTCAGAATACCAGTTCAGCAGAACTCTCAGTTGCAAACCATGCTCCATCTTCACAGTGGTTCAAACAATTACAAAAGATGAGGAGATGGCAAGGAGAAGCAGTGGGACCATACAGCATAAGCTGGTCAGCTTACAGACACAGAGAAAGAAGATGAAGGAGAGAAGTTTATACAGAATGGTGAATGATAGACTCTGGAGAAAGAACTGCCCCATCCCTGGGAGTGTTCAGGGCCAGGCTGGATGGGGCTCTCAGCAACCTCGTCTGTGTAAGGCGTCCCTGGCCATGGCAGGAGGCTTGGAACAAGACCATCTTTAAGGTCCCTTCCAACCCAAGCCACTCTATGATTTCCATATGATTCAAGCCCCAAGATGTTCAAACAGACTGCATTGCTCTGGTGAAAGCAGCCCCCGAAGTTTCTGGATTCTTGTTCCTGGAGTGATAGACCTGTAAGAACCTTCGTATCTGAATGATCAGCAAAGAGAGATAAAAAGTACCTTACCATGCAAAAGACTCCAGTTTCTGTTCCTATTCTTCTGTCTTCTCTAATAGACTGTATCTCCTGCAAAAATAGCTGGAAGTTAAAAAAAACCAAACAAACAAGGACTTAATTAATTTTTTCTTGATTTGCTTTACTGTCTTCTTACAGAAACTTCTGTGTAAAAAACATCCCTCATTCCTTTACTGCTGTGGTCAAGACGTGGGGGTGCCCTTACCTGTTTTACAGGGCTTATCTTTTCTAAGGGCCTGTCTTTACTGCCATGAAAGCTTAGGCAATCACCTAAGCTTTGCTGTTAGTCCCATTCCTGACCACATGCACAATTCTCCCCTGAAACAAACCCATATTTAAAGCACATATTTTAAGCTCAAACTAGCCAGCACATGGGATGTGGAGAAAGATAAACTTAAGCAATGAAAACTATTTTATCATTAATGCAAGAGAGTCGTAGGTGCAAGTTACAGTAATGTAGCAGTTATTAATCAAACCCCTCTGAGCAGCACTAGTGCAGTTTCACTGTGGTCATTCTCCAGAAACGACATTATCATCTCAAGAATACTAACTCAGATGAAACAAAGGGAAACCCAAAGAGTGACACCAGCACTTTGTTCACAATACAAGGCCTTTGCTGATTTACATATAAATTTCAGAGGAATTGTCCCTAAAGTTAAAGACACAAAACTACATGGAAAACTGAGTGCCTGTTTACATCCATATAAGGATGAATGGAAACTTATCTCCCAATTTCATTAGTGCAGGGAAGAAGTTAAATTTTGTATTCTCTTGTACAGTTGTGAGGACAAGACAGTCACAGTCTATGGTTTACCATGCATGCCAGATAGAAATTATTCCTCTTTGGCAGCTATTAAGTGAGTTGCACACTGGTCCTTGTTTGCTTTGGAATAAGATCTGTTTAACAGTCCCTCAGCTAATCCTGAAAGAATACTGCAATGTTTCTGAACATCCTGACTGCTGAAATCAGCCTCTACTAAGCCACTAAGGATTGTCTTTGTAGACAAATTTTTCCTTCTGTACTACAAAATACTCACTCTTTGTACAGACTAGAAATGTGTGACTGCTATCATATTTAATTCATTTTATCCTTATTGAAACTACGTATTTTGCCAAGGCCAAAGCGAATTTCAGACTGCAAAAGTCCTGTCAGCATCACAGGTTTTAGTTTAAGGCAAGGCAGAAAGCTCTTAATTGCTTCTGCATCCAAAACAGCCAGATGTTCCCTAAAGCACTTCACCTGGCAAAGGCTCCTACAACAAAGACTCTCACAGCTTATGTCCCAAAGTCCATTACAATCCAAACACACATTTCTGCATGGCTTACTGAGTCACAGTTATGTTCAAAATCAAAGGAATGAATAGAGCAATTTAAAATGTGATGCTTCAATGAAGAAATACAAGTACTCACACATGTCAGTGTTAAAGAGCATTTCTGGGTGTTGGAATCTACACAACAGGCACAGATCCACGAGATTAGTAGAGGGGCTGGAAACCTGGTGAGGGAAGCATACCCAATTCCTTGCCTTTGGGCAGAATACCCCAACCAAGCACTGGAGAAGAGGCCTATGTGATGGCCCTACCAGGAGTTTTTTCTTTGAGGTGAGCAAGGGCAAGATTTGGCTGTTTCCCTCAAAGGGACACAAGGAAAGGCTGAGAACTCATCCCTTTTGACCAGTAAGCACCTGAATAAAAACAGAGAAGACAGAAACATTCCTAATAACTACTGCATTTCTTACGCCAACATCCAGACATTTAACTCCTTCCAGTACTGCCTGAAGTCTGCAGGAAGTATTTCTAGGATTTAAACACAGCAAATCAGATCATGGACATTATTGCGCTGAGGCATCCTAGTGATTCTTCTTTTTTCCTGCACCACACCAGCTGCTAAACCCCAGGTTTGATCTTTTTCAACCCAGGCTATGGAAAAGAATCCACTCCAACTTCACTGGAAATTTAAAACCTGAAAAAGTCAAATGGGAAGAGCTTTGTAACTTAAAAAAAATATATTTTTTCCTCCGGCTCAATGAGTTCTTTTGACCATTTTTGTCCTTTGGAACTTGACCAGACCTGAAGAAGAAAGTGACAGATAATGTCAGAATCCCATTTATTGATATGGTCAAGAAATACAGTCACTAGTATGAAATTATTCAAGCTAGAATTATAATTATTGCCCCTCGAGAGCTATTATTAAAAACTATTTTAAAAGACAAAGGAACATAAGCAAAAAATTGAAGTCCAAAGTTCTTGTTTTGCATCACCATAAAGTAACAAAGCAGACAGCCAACTGCACACTATATGTACACTTCTAATGTGTACACTATATGTACACTCCCCATTTTACTGGGTGCAGTAAAGATTTGTTCTTTCCAAGCAATACCACATTTATCAAATTTGACCAAATGAGATACACTACCTTGAAAAAAATTAATTAATTCTACAGGACATCTTTCCACAGTTTGGTGACCTCTCTAAATCACCACTTTGTCTTTACTCAATGTTACCGAACACTACGCAGGAAAAAATGACTCAAGGGTGAAGAAAGGAAATCGAGAGTAAAGGTACAACAGTTAAAATGAAATTATTTGACTTATGTATCATCACAGAAAATACTGTTGCTTAACGTGCAAATGTTCAAGGTAATTTACTGTTATAATGAAAGGTCAATTCTTGAAGTGACTTTTATTCTCAAACAACAAAACCACCCTGGAATAGGAAGGCATGCTGTCACTCTGCAGGCTTTGGAATACAGGCTGGAAAACAGTGGCCCATATTCCTCTGTGGCAGATCCATGGCTGATGAAGGCCATGTCCATGGAGATGACATGATACCCCCTTCACAGGACCTTCAACACATTGTCCTCCACTGCAGAGTATGAAGAGGGAAAAAGCAGAGCTTCAGATATCACATCACCAAACTGCACATCCACCAGAGCTCGGTGGCAAACAACTGCACCAAAACCAACATAAGCCCAAACACCTGACTCCTGTCAGGAGTCAATGCTCACTGCTGTGCTACAGCCCTGCAGAACGTACAAATAAGCCAGACATTTTAATCCCTCCCCATCTTGAGCTGTGACCTTTCTGACAGTTCCCTAATCCTAGTATTAATGTGATATGTGACAAGAGACGAACCAGACACGAAGTTTAAATCTAGATCAGAACAGCTATTCATTGTGACATGGCCCTTAATGAATCTAAAAAGCAGAATCAAAGCCTAACATGAGCTATGAAACACTCTACATTGGAGTCCTCATCCTACAGGAATCTTTACTCTTCAGAAGAGTAACACAAGGCCTTTGACCCCTTTTCTTCTGATGCCTAACCCTGACAGCAGCCTTAACCTAGGATTTCACAACACACCAATCACACAGAAGAGCTTGAAAACTCTAACACTGCGCTCTTCTAATTCCACTGTAGACCTATGAGCCTTCTAGACTCTAAGAGCAAACATAACCTGCAATCCCTCCACTCCCAAGTAAATATCCTACACAAATAGGATTGGCACACCTGTGCAAATATACTGTGCTAAATATATCCCATATTGTATATAGTGACTGTAGCAGCACTGCAATTAACTGAAAGTCATCAGAGTCTGTTAAGAATAGTTTGTTTGGCTTCTGTTTTGGGTTGGTTTTTTGCTTATTTAAAAAAAATACTAAAAGCTAAGTTTATAGTGGAATCAGAGCAATCGAGCTGGGATGAATGCTGATAACACAAGGGAACACTGGACTGTAGACAGCTAGCTTTGATTTCAGGATATTTCTTTGGTGAAGCCACTGATGGAATATCTAAGTGAGAAGAAAGCACAAGGCAGGGATCTTCTGAATGTTGATATGAATGACTGCAAAGACTATTTGCATTCTGCTGGTCCACACATAAAAAAGAGAGATTTTGTTGATGATTATGGCACTCGGGGTTTTTTGGCCCTTTTTTGGGTTTTGATTTTGGCCTAGCTAGTGAGTCACATTTCCCTAACTGCCAATGCAGCTGTTTAGCACATGGAAAGCAAATCTCCCTTTCTTTGCCAGTCAGACCTCAAGACATCTACTCTCAACAGTGCACCCAACACAGATTGTAAATTCTGATGTAGTCAATCAGGGTTTCTTCTTGTCTATCACTGCTACACTTCAACACAGTGGTAAAATCCTGTCAGTATCAGTCAGTTAATAACAACAACTTCCAAAGCTGAACTCTGCCTGCCTTTAACCCAAGATGCTCCATTTTGTGCACTGCAGTTTCTAACCCTGGCCAGGGCATACAGTGCAAAGCATCCTCAGCTGGATCCACCCTTCAGAGGACAATTCATATCAACATTTACAAATTCCACTTATTACTGCAACAAAAGATGTATATGATTGTAAAGCAGCATAAGGCTTTCTGTCTAAAATCATCCTCATTTGGTATTTGTCAGAGACTGTATAGCAAAAAAATCCATTGACATTAGGACTGGGAAACAACCAAATAAAAGCTCAGGACTGGACCACCTCTCATCCTATACCAGATTTTTGTTCAGTGACACAAGTCCAACAATGATATCACAGTTGGGCAAATGATAGGACCTTTATTCTCCTACCAGTGATCTCTCATTATTTCAATCTTTTACTCCTCCTAATGTAATATCAGTCAATAATTTACTCCTAAAGCATTACGGGTCTAATCCAATTCCTCCTGACAGTACTGGAGCCGGAATAGATCCATAACACCCACACACACAGATGAGCCAGATGACACTAGAAATTCAACATCACACCACTGAACACTCAGTATCTCCCCAGATGAGAAATCTCTCCACTGTTAGAAGAACTGGACCCACAGGAAGCCTAAAATGGTTATAGGACTGAGTTGTGGGCCCCAATGGAGCACAAATTCTCCAACAATGAACACAGGGCAATACTTACCAGTTCTACTTCCTACAAGAACTGCTGTCTGCTTCATATACATACCATACTTCTGATAGATGGGGATAGTTTTTTTCCATAGCTAGGAATGTTTTACTTGGATGTGTTTATCTTCCCTCAATCTCTGTCTGACTCACAGATCTCAATTTATTTTAGTTTTCTCCACTCTCAGAAACTAAGAGGGTTTCTGTAACCAACTGTACCATAACCAGGTACACTGTCTATGACCCCAGCAGATTTATGGAAAGCTCTCTTCACTAAGAAACTCATCCACTATTTCCCAAAACTGCCTTATTTTAGGAGTTAACTTCATGAAAAGCAACTTAAACTCATTTGTTACACAGCAATAAAACGACTGTCTTCAGAGTTATCCATCTCAGCCTGGAAGTGGTAAAAAAATGATACCTTTCATTTTGCAGAACTCTTTGGTGGAGCAGGGATAGCAAAAAACCAGGTACTTAGACATATATGCTATAATCAAGTTCTCAGAGTGTCTGTGTACTTTGTCAAGATCAGCTAATTGAAATTAAGATGAGAATTTTCCCTGAAACACATGAGCCCACATGCCAAAAGTATTCCTCTTAAGGGCAGCTGAGGACTTCTGAAGCTACATTTGGAAATATTAAAAAATGACATGACATCCTTAGCCAAATGGTTATGCTAGCTCATTATCACCATTACTAAAGAAAATACTCCCTAACATATTCCAAGCTAAGATTTGCACACTCTTCCCTGCCCTGATCCAAGGATGCACATAAAGTCTACCTGAAAAGGTATCCCAGCTGGAGTTACCAAGACTGGCTGATGACACAAGCAATAATTTGTAAGATTCCAGCTTCTGAACTTGATGAGTTTGTGCTGAATCCTAGAAGTTGTTCAATACAAAACATATTTAAAACAGAAAGCCTTTGGGAGTAGCCAAGTAGAATACTTGAGGAAAAAAATGATCATTACAGAAGCTGTAGAGGATTTATAATTCTGTTTTGTTTGCAACTGTACAGTACCCTAGCCCATAAACAGAAACCATGTGGATTTTTCTTTTACATTTGCTTTACTTTCTTTATTTGAGAGTTGTGGGAATTATGGTAACCAAGCAACACCACAAACCTGGAAAGCCCTAGTTAAGACAATTGCTGATACTCTGATGAGCCAGGATGTGTTCGGTGTCTAGAGGAGCTATAGGATCTCCATTTCTGTGTACTCCAGGGGCCACAAGATTCTGAAAAGAGTGAGGAAAATATTCTGTACAATCTGTGGACTCTCCATGCCTCAGTGTGAAAACTGCCTCCCTCTGAGATTAATTTTGCTGCCCCTTGGGAGTCCACTGTGAGTTTTAGTTGCCAATTTTGCAAGGTCAATCTGTCAGGAGAGCTTCCCCTTACCAAGGCTTGGAGACTCAAAAATACTGGGTCTCATACAGCATAACTGCCAAGAAATTAAAAATAACATCCATGGATTTATTAGAAATATCACTGTGGATCCATGTAAATTTGAGTATGTTCATTTACACAGAAGACAACCTTATAAATGTTGATGAAAAAAAAGTGTAACTAAATTGAAAAAAAAAAATCCACAACGTTATTTTCTGGTCAGAAAAACACATCAGAAGAACCAAGCATTTTACAGCTTCTTCAATGAACAACAGCTGAAATAACTCATTTTCCATGCAAGTGCAATCAGCACTATTTTCAAACTGGCACATCCTCCATGTAATCAGTCTTCAGCCTCCCAACAGGAGAGAAGCTTCTGAAGGAAGCAGTACTTCTTACTGTGCACACTTTAGCAAAATCAGTTGTGCCCTCACTATGTCAAATGGTTTTTATTCAGCATTTTATAAAACAATTTTTTAAACTGCTGCAAAACAAAATTAGATATTTTTTAATAGCAAAGTCAATCTATATATTTTTGTACAAACATTTCAAGATGTAATCATATTCTGAGAAAGAAAAGTATGCAAATGATGCTTTTTTAAAAAGCTAAAATTATTTGCTTGTTCAAGTAAGCAGAGGCAGAGAAAACACGTCTGAGTGGATATGCTTTAAAGTGAATGAGGGGTTATTTTAGGGGACAAAGGGTGACTACTGCACACAACCAATGTGTAGTGCATCAAGGCTGTGGCTACTGAGTTTATGCTGCCATTCAGCAGACAGCACCTTAGTCTCACAGGTAAGACAGTGAGATCAGTACCAAAAGCAAGACAGCCCAGCTTCAGCAGATGTGTGCTTCAGACACACAGTATGCAGGTCTTGGGAGTCATGGAGTGCATTAAAAGCTCAACCCTGCGGAACAGGTTTCAACTTTTCCTCATACTGACATCCAGCTGATATTGGGTTTTATTGTACAGTACCCAATATCAAAGGTTGCAACAAATAAGTATTAAAATAACCAAAAAACCCTAAGTAGAGACTACATCTAAAGATGTCCCCTGAAAGTTACACTAGGACACAGACATAAGGGGGCTTCAGGGAACTTGGTCTACTGCCACCATTGCTGGGCTTCTGAAAAAACATCACACCATGACTGTAGAAAGTAGAACTGCTTGCCTATACAACATCACATGTTGAGTGTGCCTTTGTAACGGTGTAAGTGGGTGAGGTTCAAAGAACAGAGCGCCTCCTGGGAATCTTTACCGGGAAGCAGCCCAGCAGAGGGATGTACACTCTGCATCACCCATTGGAGGAGGTACTGCATCCTGCTCAGAAAGAAAGCACTATGCCAGGCCCCAGCATGGCAGCAGCAATGGATCCTCAAGTCCAGTTCCACTTCACTCTATCATCATTGCCTTGGTGTGTGGACGGAAGGAGGGTTAAGAACTCCCAGGCTGCCATCACCTAAGCAGTTTCACACTTCTCTCTTTCCTGACAGTCCTACAAGAGCTGAACACAACCACAAAGAATATTTGTACAGCACAGAGCTTAGACATATTCCTTCTTATATAAAGCTCCAATCCATCTCCACCTAGAATGGAGAAATACCCTTGTCTTGTGCGTTCAGATTCTAAGAGTGGGATTGCAATGAACAAAACTGAAGGATGAAATCAATTTACAAACGTAAAGTAACTCTAGCCTCTTTTGAAGCTTTAATAGGAAGGAGAAGCAAAATTACCCAGGGGATCTTGGTCAGACTCAGTCGTGATTGTAAATGAGATCTCATTCCCATGTGGTATTTCACATCACAAAGGAAAACACAGAGCTCTCACAGCCCTGAGACAGAAGGCTTCCATGAAACAGTAATTTGGTCGTCAAAGCAACCTTTTCATGGGAATGACATACAAATAACAAAATAACACCCGAAGTTTTTAAGCAAATTTCTCACGCTAGAACTTAGGCTGTTTCACTGATGATTTAAACAATTTCAGCCTGGGCTTCAGCTGAAAATGCTTGTGTCAGTATTTTAGTTATGAAGAAATATGGGCAAAATAAAGCAAAAATACAGTGTGATTTTCTATTCTGCTAGTAAGTTTGGATAAAACCAACTAGGTGCTGGTGCAAACCTGGAACATCTTCAGGAAACTCAGATAAACCCATTGTTAAAGCAAACTGGAGTTTGCCTCAGTTTATTGGCATAGCATCTTCTATATGGATCATTTATTCTAAATCCACGTGTGCATTTACTTTCCTAGGAACAAACATCCATTTACTGCTGACACCGAGCCTCAGCAAGTGATCTATGACTTGGCACCTCTGCTCCAAGTGCCTTTGAGGTACCAAGAGTAAAGTTTATTCCAGTAATAACCACTCGCCCACAGGACACGGTCTGAATATTTTACAGTCCACTAAAAAAAGTAACATCCCATTTAATGACAGAAAGTTGCATGAAAAACATTACATGCACGTCACGTGGCCAAGCTACCATCTCTAGCCCAGCCTCTGTTTTGTGAGTTATCAGCCTTCTGTATGTTTTAGCTTTGCAAAGTTACAGTACGTTGATGTTATTTATTTTTCCATCTTATTTCTTAAGATATTTGCCGCTTCAGTAGAAGAAGGGAGTGGCACACAGTAACTACAACCTATCTTTCTTGTTTCCAAGGTCTCCTAGCTTTCACAGATGGACCTGCATGGTGGGGGCTCTGCTCAACATCACCAGTAACTCCGGCCCTTGGTCTGAACAACTGAAGCTTTCACATGTAAGCAAATCCCTCAACATCCATAGCTGCAGATTTCAAACATGCACACTGCCTGACCACCTCATGTTCACCTTGATCACCAATATATTAAACACTAAAATTTTCTCAGCTATCTTAGGATATAAGTACATTTCTTCTAGTGAATTACCAAAGTCAATGAACTTGAGAAGCCAGACAAGCAACTCTTGGTGTATGTTCAGGAGTATAGCACACTGTAAAAGCTGAGAATTAAAAGCAGAATAATCAAATTTCACAATAAGAGTGAGATGATTATATCTTTTTACAGAGTCAGAGATTGGGTAAGGTTGGATGGGATGGCAGTAGGTTATCTGGACCAACATCCCCGCTCAGGCAGGGTCATCCCAGAGCCCATTGCACAGGATTGCATCCACACAGTTCCTGAATATCTCCAGATATACTGAATACCTCTCTGAGAAACCTGTTCCAGTGCACAGTCACTCCCACAGTTATGAAGTTTTTATATTAAGGTGGAACTTTCTGTGGTTGTTTTTTGGAGGTAGGGAGTGTTAAACTGTAATCTGTGAACAGGTACCTTTCTACGTTTGTATTAACACAGACAGTTAATGATTTACGGCCTGTCTCTTAACGAGTCCATCTGCTGTATTTTCCATTTCAATTAACAGCAGATTCCTTCCCAAACCTCTGTGATCAGTACTGGAAACTGAAAAGGTCCAAAAACATAGCACATAAGAGTCCCTGAGGTCCTTTCCAGAAAAAATCCCAATCAAGCAAAAGGCAAAGCCATTTATGGAGTCTGGTACCAAATTTGTTTAAAGACAAAATCCAACAAAACCAGCACACTCAGCAGCAGCCCTTGCAAAGCAGCCCAGCTGGCAGCAGCTCCAGCAGTTCCCCCCCATGTTGGCCAGAGGCCTGAAGAAGGAATGCAGCTCTGCAGGAGCCCCGCTCCCATACACGTGGGGAAGCACCCTCACCACACTCCAGCCTTACACACAGTCATTTCAAAATTAGTTGTCCTTCCCCAGTTTTTTTGGCACTGCAGAAAAACAGCCCTTGCTGTCACGTTTGACCATTTCCCTCTATTGAACCACTTCTGCAGAGCTGGGCTCTGACTTCACAGCCAGCTCAGTGAGGATGCACAGCCTGGTAGGTCAAGTTCAGCCCAGAATAAGTAACATACCATGGTACAAAATGTCTGGTTTTTGTCATCAGTGACAGCAATCCTGAGGTTTTTCTTTTTTAATTCACAGATATCTCTAATACAGGCTAAGCAGCCCTCTGGATGGAAGAAAATATTACTCACTTAAAATGGTGAACAGTAGTTTAAAAGTGTGCTATTCAGATTAACTAATGAGTTTACATTGCTGCATTCTTTTAATATGAGGCAACAATGCTAATGACTAACCCTTTTGCAGTTTTATAGACCTTGCAACTACAAGACGATCCCTCTTTCATTTAAAAAGTCCCTAGTTACAGCCTAAGAAATCATGTTTTGCTTTTTAGCAATTCTCACTAAAATGCTTTGGAAGGCACCATCATTCACTTACAGCTGATGTTTAGAGGACCTTACTGAACACAACTGCAATAATAACTTCTGCATTCAACATCTCTGGAAATCCAACACTGAGACAGCAATTAAAAATTTCTAACATTTCCTCATCTGTAAGGTAATGCACAAAATAATCATAGTTATAATACAGTTTAACTTCAGAGAGGGGAATCAGGTGTTAAAATGCCAATATATCAACCTCATCCCAGAAGCAAAGAAAATGGAAACCCATCATTCTTTGTCAAGAGATCACAGAATGGGTTGGGTTGGAAGGGACCACAGTGGGTCATCTGTTCCAACCTCCCTGTTCAAGCAGGGCCATCCTAGAGCACACTGCACAGGACAATTCTTGAATATCTCCAGTGAAAGAGGTTCCACACCCTCTCTGGACTGTTCAGTGCTCAGTCACCGCACAGTAAAGGAGTTCTTTCTCATGTTCAGGTGGAACTTCCCATGCATCAGTTTCTGCCCATTGCCTCCTGTCCTATTGGTTGGCACCACCAAGAAGAGCCTGTTCCATCCTCTTGGGACTCTCCCTTTAGATATTTATACACACTGGTAAGGTCCCCTTTCAGTCATCTCTTCATCGCAATCCTCACTGTACTCATGGCAGTGCAATGGATGAATTTACATATACATGACCATCCCTTGCCAGGTTATGCAACAGCAGAGTGACTTCCCAGACCTCCAAATCACGGAATCACAGAATGGGTTGGAAGGGACCTTAAAGATCACATAGCTCCAACCCCCAAGCCACGGGGGTAGGAATGTCAATCACTACATCAGGTTGCCCAGAGCCTCACCCAATCTGGCCTTGAACACCTCCAGGGATGGCATCCATATCCAAACAGCTTTCCTTGTTCGGAACTTCTTTAGTTCTGTACGCTTACTCTCTTTACTACAAAATAAAGTACACTTCCCTTTATAGAGTACCCTTCATCCTGAAACACCCTGTGGTCTCTGAACCTTCTCACAGAAGTTTCAGGACTGAGCACTCAGTGGAACTGCTGTAGCCTGCTCCACGGCTGGCTCTCATGTGATATTATTGGCTAAGGGCATAGAACCAAATTCCTGCTCACATCAAAGTGCTGCAAAACTGCCAATACACGTAGAGGTCTGACAGGACCTTAGTTTGAAATATCTCTTCCCCAGAAACTCAGCTACAGAGGATGTAGACTGCACCTGTTTCAGACATGTGAAGGGCTTGTGTCTTTCACAACAGGAAAAATTTGTGAGGCTACCAGCCATGCTGTGATGCAGACCCAATAGCACACAATTTGGATCATCTTGTTTCAAAAAGCCCCATCCTCCTCCCCACCAGGCTGCCTCCAACCACCCCCTTCTGCTCTCTTCACAAGCCTACAGGCATTTTCTTACATCGCAGCTGCTCTGATTCATCTGTATTTGCCTCACACTTCAAATCTCTTCAGGGCACCTCTTGTCCCACCTGCACTAGAGCTCTGTGCACCTGACAGCACACGTCTGATCTTTTGACTCCTTTCTCTTGCTCTTTCCTTGCCATTTCAGACTTGGCTGCCTTTCCGCTGGCCAGATGAATTATCCAGTCCTTTTTGGCTTCCACTGTGTTTGTATACAACATAATTTGGTTATTGTAGAGGAAGAAACGCTCAAGAATTTTAACAAGAAGTAGGTTTCCTTCTTTCCTCCTAGTAACAAAGTGCAGCACACAGGAGACCTCAGCAGCTGTGGGAATAGATGATGAAGCTTCTCTGCACCTTAGAGACGTGCAGTCTATCTCCACACCTTCCCTCACTCCAACATACCCAGCACAAGGACAACAAGCTCCAATTCTAATACCAAAGCACAATGTCATGACAGCACCTGAACAAACCAGCCAATTCAAAACCATTTCTAGCCAAAACTGAGTTATTAATGGAGAACAGAAACACAGAAAAGGCAACATTTCATTCAGACTTTGTACTAGAGATCACTAAATCAAATTCTACACAGGCTAGTATCACCATATAAGACAGTTATTCCTGCAGCAACACAGAAAGGAGAAGTCCTACAGTGATGACATTTTGGGACTTGTAGGGTTTTCCACTGCTACCATAAACCACAGCTTCTGAGCACATTCCAACTGAGAAGTGCCACCACACCCAAGCTGCATGTGCAATGGTTTTACTGCATTTCTTTTAACACAGAAAACCATACACAGCACTGTTATTTCGATACTAAAAGGGAATAACTTAAGTGTAGTGCAGAAGAGGAAGCCACAAACTGGATGTGTGTAGGACAGTACATATTCAAAGCTGATTTTATGTATTACTAAGTAATTTAGTCTGAAACAACCATCTGAGTACGTGCTTGAGCTTCAAGTCATCCAGAGCCCAAATACTCTTTGCTGGCAGTTGTACCTAACCAATAAGAAAGTCTCAAATCTTAATCTGCCACTATGAACCACTCTTCTGCAGTGATGAAAGCCAGGTGCCACAGTCAGCATTCAGGCAGACACTCCGGGGTTGAACCTTCAGGGCAAGTACTGCACACATTTCTAACAAAATTAACCAGGATCCTGAAGAGCTATCCTCATTTGGAAATGTTTCACTGCAATATCTTTTGGGGGTGTTCCAGGTAAGACTCAGTCAAGCACCATAAATTCTTGCACATATTTTACACAAGGTTGGGCCAACAAACAGCAGCCTACCTACCTACCCCAAAAGCAAGGTGTTTATTTTGAAATGCTGCCAAGCAGGTTGGCTTTACCAGCACAGAACGATAACTCTGTGAGACTGAGCTGTCAACACAACAGTGGCAGCAGCTTCTTGAATGCCAACTCAAAACACACCCACAACCTTCAAGGATAGTCACCTTCCAAGAAATCACACTCTCCGTTTGCTTGCCTATGCATAGCACAAACAGATAACATTTCTCAGCTCCACCCAGGACATAAAACTGCATCAACCCTCTCAGAAACACAGTTCATAGTAACAACAGGCTTAAGTTACCACTTAAAAAAATTAAAATAAATAGAAGAGACCTTCAGTAAAAAAAAAAATCAAATAAAACTGCACCAGTTCACACAGGCCAAAATCTATCCCCAACTCTGAGTGGTAGCACACTGGTATTCACAAACAGGTGAGGCTTCTTTGCCATTTGAACTCTTACCTTTCCAACACTTGGGAGATCAGATTCATCAGTAATTTAAATACTGGACACAGTATACTGCCATAGGCATTTTTTCCAGCCAGCAAACCACTCCAGAGAGTACTGAAAGGCCTATTATGAAGGCAAATTGCTATCCTTTTCTTGAATGACCACATGAAAATCAGTGACTGTTCCACAATGGTTTGAAAGGGCCTTTTGTCTGAAGGAAAGGACAAGGAGTCACAAAGTATTGCAGATTCATTTGTAACTCATGGCTTTTGAAGAAACTGCAGAGCTTCAGTTAAAAGCAAACCAAGAAAATAACAAGCTTTGAAAATGTTATGCCACAATCCTTTCCTACTATGTACATGCAGAGCATATTTTTAGTCTCTTTTGTATTATAAAAAGATGGGCTGGCATTCCATATTATTGTTGTTTTACAAGAGAAGCTTAAAACACTTGCAGAGTTTTGACTTTATTCCCAAACCCTAATTAGGGTCTGCAGCACTATTGTATAAACAGAAAATCATCAGGACCTTTTTCTGGTACAACATACAGTAAAAGTGTAATTGTACTGGGATAATAAGTGAAACCATTGTCACTGTTGCTTAATAATCACTTTAGTAATTGAGCAAATTTGGCATCGCCCATAAGTATAAGATGGCAAATTCAAGAAAAAGACTTCTTTTATACTGAGAAACCAGCATTAGACTCTAAATTTGAAGTCTGTTTCTGAAGTCCCTCACCAAAAAAAAAGTTAATTACATCTGCCAACAACTTCCCAGAACAAAAAAATATTTTACTTCTCTACCTACCCCAATACACTTCGGTTCCTAGATTTTATACACAAAGGTGCACAAACATTCAAAATGGGACTTGCACACATGATTTTACTACAGTTTCTAAACAAGCTTTACACGCACAAACTTTCAGCAGTGGAAGCTAATAACCTAAAATAGGTTTCTTCTAAGCCATACCCAGAACTAGGGAATTACTGCACTTCCATTCAAAAACAAGAGTTACAGCTGACAGACTTGCCCTCTTCCTTTTATGTTCCACCCACATACCATGAAACTTAACAGTTAAAAAGTGTCAGTTTTCACTCCCCAGCTCCTTGCCGTATTCCAAAATTTATATTCCTTGTGGTCCCACAATGGCACCGAAACCAAACAAAGTATTTTGCACACACCATTGGTCAAGGTGCCAGTTACACTTAGGCCTTCTGACCACCTTATCAAATTACATCAGGCAAGGAGCTGGTCCTTGGCATGTTACAAGGCTGCACAAGGGCTAAAATTTTTGCTGTAGGAAGCAGCCACAATGCCACTCCCATATACACATGGGAAGTAAAGTCCTGCCATGACAAATACACCCCCAAGGTAACTACACACCCCCTCATCTCATGCTCTCTAAAACAAGAGCTTACCATTCTGAGGACTGTAAAGAGACTCTTGCCAATGCAAAGTAGAAGCTAAACAATGCCACACATCTTGAAGCTCAAGGTGCTCAGAAACCCACAGGGCATAGAGGTGTAACGTGCAAAGCCCCCTGTTAATCTCAGTGAAGTTCAGGATCTAAATTCTTTGATTTAATAATGATATGGAGCACTGCTTTCAAACAACTTTTAACAGGAGAAGGTGTCCAGTTTAAAATAAAGGTACTTCACTACTGTTTCTTTTTGTACTTGAAGAAGAAAACTGTGAGAAAGCTGGTGAAGCATCTGAGGAAGGAAGGCAGAAGGAAGAAAAAAACTGAAGCATTAGAACAGTGCAGAAAAACACAGAGTAGAGAGTAGCACCAGACAGGAGCCATATTTCTCAAGAGTAACATGGACAATAAAATCCTTGATATTAGCTACAAATCAACTACAATTAACAGTTAACTGTTATTTTTCTTCCCTAGATCCTCGTGCAAAGTCTCACTGCCCTTTGGTGTTCTGCTCCAAGTCATTACACAGCTTTACTTTTATCCTCCAGTGCACAGTGAAAAGTGGAGTTTGACCTTTCCTTTAGATTTGTAAAGCACCACAGCAGTTTGTTTTGAGAACATGACTGAGGTGGGGATTTTTTTGTATTCTGCATGACTAACACCGCTAACAGTGTCTAAAGACGTCTAAGATGTGGCCTCTGAAAACACACCAGGAAACACTGTCCCTTAGAATGACAACAGGGGCCATGTTTGTGAGTGAAAAGGTACACAAACATACCAGTTTGTGGGAATTAATACAAAATACAGGCTGTCTACAACTACTGACAGGCACAGCTTTGGTACTTCCATGATTGCTAGAGAAAAACTCGAAGAAAATATAAAACATATTGTAGGCCACTGGAAACTTTGTACTTTCTCTTAAAAACAGGCCTGAATCAATTTCAGTTCCAGACAAGCATTTCCTTAAAATTTGGGAAACAGCAGGAAGGTGTCCTGACATAGCCTTGTTTCCGTTTCTTTGAGCAAAAAGGACTAGATAAGAATAACCCATCTACATTCAGAAGGAAATCTCTCTCAACACAGAAAGATGCTTGTGTTCAATTTTTAGGCTCATTACTGTATGTCAGACAAAACAATAATTCTCAAGCACATTTCTTCTCAGACATCTGCCTGGGCATAAGGACTGTGGAAACAGATCCTTCACTTAAAGACAACCCTGAGGACATTTTGAAGGGTACTTAGTTTAATTCATCTTAATCATAGCACTTTTTATGCAGTAAATTTCCTGGAGTTGTGACCTTACCTCCTTACACAGTTATACAGCACCTGACACAGTACAAGCCTTATCTTGATTAGTGCCTCATTACATTTAACAGATCCTGCTGTTCTCAAAGGGCCGAACTCCTTCCACTTCCCTAGCACAATTAGTGGGAGAACACTCACAGCCTAGCACCAGTGTTCGGCTCCAGCAGTTTGTGACGGCCCCTTACTAAATTCATCAACCTGTTCTGACCTGGAAATCATTCTGCGTTTGCACGGTTTGACTGCATTCACAGAAACAATTGTGGCAAGGGCACAGTGTCCTGCTCACAGCAGCTTGAAGACTCGTTAGTGGCATTCAACAGGTTGCCATCCAGGATTTCTTTCATGAAGAGTGCAAATACATTCCTAGTTAACCTGACATTCTACATGCAGCAGCCTTTTCCACTTTCTGTGCAGGAAGTTTTTTAGTTTACCTTCTTGAATCACCATGTTTTGGAAAATACTTCATAACTGCATCAGGAGCTCAAAGAAACAGAAGGAAAATGTCTCTTGCATACACTGATAATTCAAATTTAAAGGTTAACAAAAAAAATTCCCACAGAAGATCATTAATTGCCTTGAAGCGCGTTTTCAAGCTGAAATCAACCAAATCAATGCAGTGGAATGTGACCTGGAATGAAACAGATGGATTTTCTGTGGTGCTTCTTAGCTCTCCTAAAGAAAACAGATCTGGTAGTACAAGTGATTCACGTCTCCAAGTGATGAGGCTGAGGGTGGGGAAGGAGCTTACACTATTAATTTACAGCTCAACAAAGAAGGCATTGCATTCTGATAGAGAATAAAAGAGTACTGCCAGCTGCTACTGCTTATCAACGAATTCCATACCTACTAATTTTTTATGCACAGTAAAAAAGACAACAAAGACTTTAAAAAACCCCAACGAACCCTAAAGCAAACACAAAATCAGTAACAAAAAAACCCCTGTCATCTTGGCGGTCTTTTTACCTTGCAGAGATAAAAAAGAACGCCAAATGGGTGGATTTATTCCCAAACAGCAGCTGAGGCACAGCAAGCTCCGTGCCTACCTTGCGGTGTGGCAGGGCTGGCAGCAGCGTCCACAGCCCTGCCAGAGCCCCCGGCGGCGGTTCGGGACCGAACGCTCCGCTGGCTCAGCGCGCCGGGCACGGGCGGCCACGCTCGGCGACACCCGGCTCCCCGGGCGCGCAGTTAATCATTTATGGCCGAGGCTGTTACCGAATAGCCTTGAACAGCCCAGCCCAGCCCAGCCCAGCCCTGCTTCGGCTCCGGAGGCGCCGAGGGCTGGCGGAGCGGCGGCCGAGGGGGAGCGACGGCGAGCGGCTCCCGGACGCTGGCGGAGCGGGTCCCGGCGCACGCCAGGCGGGGTCCAGGGAACGGGGCCGGCCTGGCTGCGGTCCCCGTGCCGCCAGGAGGGGCCCACCCGCAGCCGGGGCTCGGCGCCGGGATCCGAGGCGACAGAGCAGCGGGTGGGGCACCGCGGCAGCCGCACCCCTCCCTCCCCGGCACCCCTCGGCACGAAACTCCCGGCGGCCCCCCGCCGCCCCGCGCAGGTGCCGCTGANCGGGCTGGGCTCGGGGCCGGGCGCCGCCGGGCGGGAGCGGAGGGACGGGCCCGGGGCGAGGCCGCCGGAGGCGTCGCTTCCGCAGCGCTGCGCGGGTCCTGGGCTCTGGGCGTGCCGGGCCGGGCCGGGGGAGTTGTGAGGGGCGGAGAGCGGCCCCCCGGCCCCAGGGGTTGGCTTCGACCGCGGACACAGGATTCACGTGTACCCCGCTTGCCGCGCACAAGTAAAACATCCACGACGCGCAAGGACAGCGCTGGGCCTCATGTAAGGAACTATTCTCGAACTTCTCCGTAAGTGAAAGTAAACAGGCGACATCAGTCACGGCCAGCAGATGAATTTCAGCCTCGGGAAGAGATGATAAGCAGAGAGGGGACTTCATTAATGTGTCTAAATATTTAAAGGGAGAGGGGGTGCATGTGCTAAGAGGATGGATCGGGCTCTTCTCGGTGGTGCTGAGCAACAGGACAAGAGGCACCGAGCAGAAACTGATGGACAGGAAGTTCCACCTGAACATGAGAAAGAACTTCTTTACTGTGCAGTGACCATGCATGGGAGCCTGTTGCCCAGAGGCTGTAGAATTCTCTCTCTGGAGAAACTCGAGAACTATCTGAACACAATCCTGTGCCTTCTGCTCTGGCATAACCCTGCTTGAGCAGGGAGGTTGGCCCACATGACCCACCGTGATCCCTTCCAACCTTACCCATTCTGTGATGCTGTAAATCTCTATGAATACTCATGGCAAACAATGAGAATATAAAAATTTACAAGCTTTTCAGTAATCAGAGTTTTAAAATACCACCTAAAAGGTGGAAATCAAATACAGTCAGGATTGTTAACACAAAGATTAAGAAGCAGTAAATAACTATCCACCTAAATTTAAACACTGGAATGTAGAGGGACAACTGTACACTTGGAACAAAAAAACAACCAACCAACCAACCAACCAACAAAAACAAAAGCCCCCCAAAATTCCATCAACAACTACAAACTGAATTTACTATCAGGATTGGTGTCATACACTGTCATAAGCATTTCCCTTAACCCAAACACATATCAGTTCTTATTTTTGTTAGCAATGATTGCCACAAGTACTGGAACATCATGGTGTTCCCTCTCAAAATGGTTGCATACCTCTTTTCCAGCTAGCACAAATGGGACTTTCTTGGTCATACCACATCTTTACTTGACTCCCTCCCCTCAGCTAGGAAATGAGCTGTCACCCTCACAGTTTGGAGGCAACACTCAAGCCTTACTGTTTTCAACCAAGGATTCTGAAACTGCTGCACTGAAAATCATTCAAGGTGCAATTTATGATGAGAATGCATCTGACCCACCCTCCAAAGCAGGCAGAGCTGGCAGTGTTTCCTCCTGGCAGGGAACCGCTGCAGTGGGACAGTGCAAGGTTCGCTGTGACAGCGGTGCCCCGGGAAACCTCACTGGGCTCTTTCTACCCTGTTCAGGCACGGTGGCTTTGGTGAGTGAGTGTCTGTCAAATGGACTTGTCCACCTGCTGCAGAAAGCTGGGCATGAATTACATAGTCAATGTTATGGTGAGGCCACAGGTTGGGAATTATGTCTGCAATTGGAATCACGTCTTCAAAACTATTCAGATCTTCAGTAAATGCTGGTTTGTTTTAAACAATGTAACTTGGAATGTCCAGGCTTGTATTTGTGTAGGGAGAGTGCTCTTTACAGTAATGCTGTTTGTCTGCACCCTGAGCTGTATGAATTTTGCCTGGGAGTTTTGGAAATGATTCTGAAGTTCAGGAAAATGGTGGATTATATTCATAAAACAAGGGTGCCACTGACATTTCAGCAAAAGAGAATAGATGTGAATCAGGGACCTGAGATTCATCTAAAGGAACACAGTGGAAACACACAGGATGAAAGGCTCTAAAGGCTTTACAAATTATATTTGGATGGGGGAGAGCAGGGAGAAAGAGAATGTGGGAAAAAGAAGAATGAAAAAGGATCCTGCTGTTTAGCTCATGCATAAACTGTATGTGCCTAGCCAAAGGTCACTCCTTTTATTTTCTCATTAATTTCAATGACGGTAAATGGTATATGAAGAACAATCTAAAAATAAGAACATCCAGAAATAGCTTAGGGTTTTTGTGTGACAGCGTGGCTGGAAGAAAAACCTGAACTGACACTTCATTCCAGATTTTACTTCTGGCTTTTGAAAAAGTAGTGACTTAAAGTTAAATAATTAAGATGAACTGTAAATCTATTTAGAGAAGTTAAACAAAAATTAAGTGGTCTATTTTTTAATGTGTTTTCCAATAAAGTTTTTATACTCTGTGTACACTGAAATTAATTCCTGAGGGTTTTTATTTTCATCTACCACTCTTGTGAGAAATAGTGTATATGGTCAGTTTTGAGGGGGAGTTTTCTGGGTTCTAAACACAAGTGAAAAAGAACCCACTGAGTACTAGGCAGCTGTAAACAAACAGAGGAAGAATAACAGCTTTGGGAAGCTTTCAGGTGCATGCAAAAGCTGGCACAAGGGAATTGCCATCCACAGCAACTCAAAGTAGAGGCTGAAATGGGAACATAAAAGGGATAATGTACGTTTTGCTGTGGGGGTCATGAATGGCTGCCTCAAACAAATCTTCAGGCAACAGGAGCTCTTCATACAGAGACTGATGCAACACCTGCCAACCTTTTTTTTCCTAGGGAATAATGGGCCAATATCTTGAAGGTGATCTACAGACAAGGTGACACAGATTCTACAGCAGCATTGAAAGAATTTTAGCATTACTCCACCAGCTTTTAAATTTTTTTGCAGCAGATGTGCAAATCTGCATTGACTTGCAGCATATTTGACTGTATGCTGAGCTTACATTTGCAAAAAGAGGACACCAGCTGCCCAGAGTTTAGTTCTCATCTTCTCTTTATGCCAAATAGCAGTATGAACCTTATGGTTAACACACGTTGCAGTGGTTCACTTTCTGTGTAGAGTTTAGTAATTGATAAAGGTAAAATGATAAGCCACAATAATTAAGCATCCCAGCTGGAACATTTGGGCTATATTAGAAGTGAGCTGATCTGCTCAAAGCACCAACTTTGGATTTTGCATTAAATCCTTAGGTCACTTTATTTCCTGCACAACCATGGTCATATTTCTGATGTGATCCCAGACAACTCATTTGATTTCTCTCGGCCTCAGTTTGCCATCTGCAGAAGAAGAAAGGAATTTCCAGCCCTCGGTGTACATGACAAAGATTAAGAGATACTCCAGGTGTAACTGTGCAATGTAATAACTTTGGCAGGAAAGGTGTCTGAATGATTTCTTGCTCACTTGCAGGCTCCCTGACTCCATCCTGGCACTGTAATCTATTATTCTATTCAGTTTTTGAAACCTACCCGCAGTCCAGACCACTGAAACGACCTGGGTTAAAAATACCATGCCACACCCCTCGTTCCTTAAAGATTTTTTTAACTGAGGTCCAGTTGTTATTGAAGCTCCAGCAGCTGGTGACCTGTCAGGAAAAGGACCTTGAAAAGTGACATGTCATACTCTAACATCAGATAATGAGGTGCAGTAATCCAGAGGGATGTCACAACACAGCCTTTGTAAAGTCACTGTTTTTGAGGGGAAAAAAACATCCCTCACATATGATATGGGTTGACTGTCTGGTCCTACTTGATTAGTCTTGGGGCTAGGGATGGAACGGGAACCAACTGAAAGCAAAGGTAATAGGACAATTACATAGGGATATATTTTATCTCATCTCCTTCAAACACCTACTGCTCCCACAAGACTGACAGACTCCAATGCTTCCTTTGCATCAGTAACAGCACATCCTCTTGGATTGCTGCTTGGCAATCAGTTTTAAAGTACTGCCTGAAGCAGGTCATTGCTGTTTTTCCTGAGAACAGATAAGAGACAGCAGCAAAGAAAGAAATGGTGCGGAGAACCTCTCAGCTGCAGAAATAAAGCACAGTTTTTCTGAGTCCTGCCCAATGCACTGACTACAAAGCCTCATCTCCTGCTATTTGGTGAGGTCTGTTGCCTCCCCAAAGGGACTGTGGGCCATGTGCAGCAGCAATAGGAGGCCATGGAGCAGGGAGGAGAGGTGTGTTTCTCTACATGTATATCAGTTTGTTAGTTTCAAGACCAGAATCAGTGATTAAGAGTTTGTTAATTGGCAACAAATTAAATCAATTGAAATTCCCTTGGCTCAAAACTGTTTCTGGCTCACAACAAGGGAAAATTGATTCAACACAAAAATTTGGAAATAAAGTAGTACAGTCACAGTGGTCTGGCAACAGATCTGAGGGTGAAGATATAGAAAACAGCAAATTACATGTTGTGCAGCAGTTGCTAATCTAGGGCATAAATATTACAAGGGTCTTTTAAGCCAGGAGAAGGACTGATAATAACATTTTATCCTGGCTTTTGTTAACAGCAGTTAAAAACTGGAATGTTAGTGGAAAGAAGTTCAAAGAGACGCACCATAAGTGATTAACAGGAATATATCTTCAGGAGATAGGTGTTTACATGCTTGGCTTATGAGAAAGCAGCCAAGCAAAGAAAAGACAGAGGATCCTTTCAAGGGACCTGGGTGGAATCCCAAAGAGCATATAGACGTGGAAAGAAGAAAAAGAAAATTCATGATAACTATAAAAAATTCTGACAGCCACAGTGGACCAAAACCCTAGAGAGGTTGGCTTCCTTCATGTTATCAGCAGAAAGTTGTATTCAACACTCAGAAAAAATTTAGAAGTAGAAAAGCCTCTCCACTTGCCTGTGTGATCCCAAGCAAAAAAATGAAGGACAGCATCTTTTTTAGCTCTCAAAGCAGGTCAAATTCAGAAAGAATAATTCACAACTCACACATAAGTCAATGGCCATTATGTTTGCTCAGACAAGACCTGAATCTGATTAAATGCTTATGAGCATGCAGACTATATACTATATAAACAAAAATCTGTTTTGCAATGAGATTATTTATATCAAAGATAATTTCAACTGCTTCTCTGAGATCGCACATTTAGTTAAAAATACAAAGTCCCCAAAGGACTGTGACAGTCAGAGTGCAATATTCTAAGAAACATTTTTATTTTTATGGTTTTTTTTTTTATGATTAGCAAAGAGGCTGGTTAAAACCTTCACAGAAACATGTAGCTGAAAAAAAGAACCTGAGCATTTTCTGATTCCAGAAGCAACACAGCCATATCTTGTGGTGTCTGATGTTTCAGAGTGGACTTGAGCAGGGTGGTAAACACTTAAGAATGACTGAAGTTCAAAAACAAACAAAAAGAAGTCTTGAGCTCACTCTTGTAGTAAATGGGAAAAAAGTGAGAGAAAGCTTGGCAAAAATCAGCATAATAGTGGGCTTATTGTTGAATCTGAAAGCTTCATTTTCCAACGGTGTCCCTTTTCTGGGAAGCTGCACAACCACTCTGAAAGCACTTTCAATAGAGATGATAAATCTGTGGTGGAGATTTATGCACATTCAGATTAAGTCAGGAAATCAGTAAAGAAAAGGATAACTAAATAGAGAGACAAAAACCTAGAAGAAAAATTACCAAAAGCTCCCAAAACAAACACAGCTAACAATACACCATATATATCAGGTCCTGGGATTCTGACTCTGACTTTGGCACCCATTCTTGCTTGAGCAACACACAGGGTGAGCAACCTCATCCTCTTCCTCACTGTGTTTCCCAGGGCTCTATGGAAGGACAGTCTACAAAGCAGCAGCTTCTGTGTGAGCAGGATGAGGCTTGGTATCTAATTCATCAGTAGGTGGAAAAGCATAGGAAGAAAAAAATATTCTATAGTTACTTATGGAACTGTTTGAGGCCACAGCACACCTGGTCCTGAGTGCAGTGATGACTTTGTCACAGCGTTACTTGCGTTACTTTCCTGCAGCACCTGCCTGTAAAGAAAAAAGAAAACTACCCTCAGGAACCCAGAGGCTCTGTGCCACTGTCTGTAAGGGCAGCTTTATGTTCCAAAAGGGCTTGGGCCACCCCAAAACTTCAGCAACAAAAGAACAGGGAACTTCCATTAGCTGGTAGCACTAGCAGATTGCTTTCCTCTGTCTGGACTTGATACTATGAGGAGAAAATCAAGAGTTCATAAGCTAAATGAGAGCTTTTGAACATTACAGTCTCCATTTTATAACCAATAGCTCTGTCTTTCTAGGCACAAGTAAAGGAGAGTCTGTGAGAGCTGCTTTTGACAGAGCAATCACTTCTTCCCTTTTGACTTTCAAAGATGTACAGCCAACTCAGAGTGTTGATGGTAAACCAAACATACTGATTGAAAAAAATTTAGCAAAAAAAGCCATTCTCTTTTTTATGACTGTAATTCTAAAACACTCAGTACTGAGTCATAGTCCAGTGTGCAAACCTTTCCAGCTTTAAAGATATGGTGTACAAATGCTGTAACTCTGTGACAATATTTAGTTTGTGGACCATTACTTTAAAATTAATTAATTAATTAACTTTCTAAATGTTGTCCCACTTCTCTAAAGTGGATTCAGTCCTAGTGTCTGATTAATCCCATGTGGGAACTAAAGACAGATGAAAAAATTGACATCTCAAAGATGTGGATCTGCTTCCAAGTTTTGCAGTGCAAGATGATCTGTAGTAGAAACTATTTACAATCCTTTCTCTCACACCACTGGACCAAAAAAAAAGCTCCACAGAAAGTGTAGCAATTCCAATTTCTGCTTAAGAGTTCTGTTCTAGACAGTGTGCAAACTGCTGCTTCAGCCCCTGCCCTACTCTCCTCCTTTCTGCTATCAAGAATAATTTACAACAGTTTGAACTTTTTTCCATAGGGCTAGGTGAGTTTATAAATGACAATTTACTTTCTTCTATTAATATGCCAGGCTCAATTCAAACAAAAATCTCCATGCAAAAAACACAATGTCATTTACTAATACAAAGCAAGACAATCTCCCTTAAACACCAAATCTGATAACCAAGTGTTCCACTGCCATTTGGAGATGTATGGGAGTTTAACTGACACTTACATTGGTGTAAAGAAAAAATGCATATAACAGCCAGCAATGCAAAGTAGGGACCACACTCAAGGACTGGCTTTGCATGTGGACAGTACTCTGGTTTCCTTCACATCAAAAAGTCATCTGCACAAGATAATCCTAGCCAGAAGGAAAAAGCGAGCAAAAGTATTGAGTACTTTGAAGAGTGGTTTCAAGATCAACATGAAACTTATCTGGGAAGTAATGTAAATAACAAAAGTGGCACATTTAAATTATGATTTAACTACTAACTCAGGAGTTTGGCAGTTGAGATTATGTGACACGTCTGATGGTATTTGAAAAAAGGGATGATCATCAGGCAAAAACATAATCAAGTTGGAAAAAACAATAAATGCAAGTACTATAGCTTTAGTGTTGTTACACAGCATACAGGGAACTAAAGGAAAGTACTAAGGCATAGTAATTACAGAAGAAACTAAAAGGTATCAAACTCCCAAAGTCTGATCAATCAGCAGGGTGCTTTAGAAGTCCAGTGATCATAACAGAAAATATGTGAGCAATCTGATTCAGAAATTACCAAGGTAACTTAAGGTTTAATATGGAATAATGCCAAGCATAGATTTGGTTTATCTCAGAAAAGACTGAAGGAAAGCTCCACAATGTTGAATCCAAATTCCTCAAAAGCAAAAGAAAAGTGTCCCCAGGGCTCTGCACTAGGAAAACAGCACCTCTGTTTAACAAGGAGAGAGTCCCAGCCCAGAAAGTGCCTCACCCATGGCTGCACAGGAAAGCTATGTGAGGACTGAACACAGCCCTCCACCAGGAAACCTACCTTATAGTGGCTGTTAAAAGTTATCCTAAAATTAAAAAAAAAAAATTAAATCTGCTTAAAACAGCACTGACTAAAACAAAAACAAAATCCATCTAGGTGGAGTTACTTGATATAATGCCCAAATACAACCTTCTATTCTTAAAGACCAGAAAGGACCGCTCATGGACTAAGAGAAGAGAGAGAGAACATCAAAAATCCTAGAAGGCAAAACTGAAAAAGGGAGATATATAGATACAGATTCAGTATAGAAACGCACCAACTTTGGGGTCATCCTTTGTACAAGTGTCTTACTGTATGTCACAGAATTCAGACAATACTTCTGTAGTCATGGTCCCCAAATCTTCTAGAATGTAATGAACTTGTACAATTTGTGACCCAATTTATTATACAAGAATATAACCCCTTATTAATTATAATCCTTAGGCTGGCTTCAATTTTTTTTTTTTTTGAGAAAGATATTATTCTATGCCAGAGTACTTCTCCCTGAAGAATACCTAAGGAGTTAACTCACACATAGATGGATATTGTTACTTATCAGCACTTCACTGCCATTACCATGGCAGCAAGGCAAAGACCATTTTGTTCTGCCCCATTCTTCCCCCAGAACTGACAGTTCGCTTCCAAATACAGAATCTTAACAGAAACTAATGTCTGAGGCCAGATTTTGCATTGTGTCCTAAAAGCTCAATCTGATATGAAGTTTAATGAAAAGGTGGAACAAAAGGCTGTCGTTTCATAAGCCTAACTGAACATTAGGAGGCTGATTATGCTGTTTGCAGTACAATGTGCAGAAAAAGATTCAAACAAAATTCAGATCAAGCGTTTTCTGGGTAAAATGTGCCCCAAAAACTATCTGCATCTTCCTTTGCTGCCCACAGACAAGTGCAGGGATCAGCATGTTGCTGCTGCCTTCAGGACACCTATGATTGCCAAGAAGGAACACGCACAGTGAAATTGCAATAGGTTCATCAGGAATGTGTGGAAAACAGTAAGTTTTCCACAGGGCACCAAAGGAGTAGTCAAGAACATGTAACATGCCAGCCATCATTACACTTCACATCTGCATATCCAATATGTTATCAATATTAATAGAACAACTGGTGCAGGAGGAAGCTGCTGGGGCATCAGAATTGCATTTTCTGATTTACTCTGACACTTTAGAGCTTGTCTAAAGAATAAAAAACAAAGGGAAAGAATGCCACAGATAAATAAGCTAAGGAATATGATCACTTCCTAGCTGGTTCAGGCTCTTTATCTGGCTCCACAAAGGTCCAAAAATTAAGGAGTCACTGTGACATTAAAAAATGCCTCCACCAATCCCATTCACCAAAGCTTCATGGATGAACAACTTATAGGAGCTCTCCCACCATTCCTGAGTAGAAACAATTTGGATGAAATATAGAAGGCAGGACAGCAAGGCTTAGTGAAACAGAACTCTGACACAAACAAGCTGGAAAACAACTGGAAGGGAAGGTTGAGAAGACAGAGAGATGCAGGGGAAGCAGAAGGCAGCAAGTCTTACTCTTCTGGACAGGAGGTTCAGAGTGTGTGTGTGTGAACATCATGAAAGATCCAGATGGTCTTTTGCACCTAACTGTAGTTTGCTCATGTAGGTCCTGGGATACAGTTACCTGAACAACCTGTTCCATCTTGTAAAACCTGTCATGCAATCCAAGTTTGTCCTGCTGAGCTGACCACAAAATAACAAAGTACTTAGCTGTTCCCCCCCCCCCGTTATGTTACAAACACTGTATAAGCTGTGTTTTGTCTACAGCAAAGTAAGAGTTAATATCTGCACAGGAACAGAGGCGGACAAAAAGAAATCAAGAAAGGGGATAGAGTGAAGCTGCAGGCTACAACAGTTGTGCCATTTTATTCCCAGTTTTAAATAAACCCTTTGAAGTAAAACAGGTTTTTTATGTTAAAAAAGCTGCTTTTCAGTCTGCATCACTGTTTACAGTTGCAAAATTACTCCACTTGAACTCCAAACTGGATAGTCAACATTGAAAAAAATAGTGGAAAATGTAAGTGCAGATCCCCATCATTCCCACAGCTCTTGTGCCACATCCAACACTTATTAGCTGCAGCAGTATTAACCCTTACAGTTACAGATGACATTGTTTTGCAGGCACAGTTCAAAAACTTTACCTTCATCCCTACAAACCACAAGCTGAATGGTATAGCTTCACAACTGAAAAGTCTGAATTAACTACAGAAAAATAATATGTATAATTTCTGTGAACTCCGCTTATTGAAAAGATCTTCAAGAGTTACAAAAGAGAATATCCCATGTGAACAAATAAATGCTGAAGCTGCTGAGCTGGGTTTCATAGCACTCTCCTCTCTCCTACACCTCATTAAATTAGACTATAAATACCAAGCAGAAGTGCAAATAACTTCCTGAATGGAGACTAAGTTTGCACCTACCTGAGGAAGCTTGGCAATTTTGCCAATCAAACCCACATAATTTATCCTTTTGTTAAAACCAGAAAGTTGAAGGACAGGAGGCGTGTCTAACAGAGCTTTCAAAATGGGTAATGTACACACACAACAGTGGGAGAATGTCATTGTTATTTTCTACTATATAGAACTTGCTTCAGTATTTAAAGGGTTCACCCTTGCTACCTATGAGATCACCAGGACTTTGGAGATTTGATAGCACTTATATCAGTATCAAAATTCCCAAAGTTTTATATTCTCCATGCAAACTAATGAAGAGGGCCTCAACAAATAGTTGCTGTGCATTTCTATTTCTGTAACAGCTGTAAATTAAGAATTGTAAACTTGACTACATGCAATATCAAACCCTAAGTCCCAGAAGTACTGAGCTGTAATAAAACAGGCTAGGAAGCAATTGTTAATTTAAACTAATATAAAGGAACAGCTGCATTTCCAAGAACAAAGCCCTAAACAACAAAAAGCAACAATGAAAAGACAAGCCTACATATATTTCTTCTAAAATGGCTCTCCAAAGGGAGAAAACTTCAGATTTACAATAAAATCTAATGTAGGACTTTAAGGTACAGTAAAATGTAGTTCTAATACTTGTTCCAGAGATACCAACAAATGGCTACAAACCCCTTAGCAAAGTGTTATGATTAAAAAAGACAGTGGTCAAGTGAGATGAAATGCTGGCAGTTAGCCAAAGATGGGTTCAGGATGATATAATTTGTCATGCTAGGCATTGATTGCTATTGCAAAGCTGCTCTGGGATCAAAATCCTGACTGTAACACATCAAACCAGTAACTACAGTTGAGTCAAATGACTGAGTAATTGTGATGACACAGCTGGCTGCAGGGATGGTGCTAGAAATTAATAACTGAAGCTGCTATTAGCATGTAGAAAGCTTTAGAGAAAGGGAAAAGCAGCATGGTAATTGCTAATACCCACAACACAGGAATGATATAAAAAGTTTTATTAAAAATAAACCGAATCATGTCATGCTGATTTTTGAAGGAGAAATATTTATGCCTGCTGCTCACAATCTCACAATTTAAACAAAAAGTGTGTCTATACATCTCTTCACCTGGTATTAGCAGAAAAACTTTATTCTCTTCTGGGTCAGCTAGAGTCCCAGGCTATATTCAGGAAGCACCAGGAGAAAGAATCAGAATAGTGGACAATTCACACCAACTGGAACCAGGTTTCCCAAGCTGACAATAGGAATACCACTGTCAAACAAAACTGATTTTGCTTGGGCCACTGTTAGCACTCTGCCTCTATCTTGCCTGCTGGACAGGGTGTGAGAGACCTACACAGACTGTCCATGCAAAACCAATTGGGCACTTGTGCCTCCATGAAAGCACAATTCAAGGACACTCAGCAATTCTGACCAAATACTGCTTAGCTTGCTCTGGTAAGTCACCTCAGAGAAGTCTTCAGTGTGACTGAAATCCAGCAACAGTATTTCCCACTTTGGTTTGTGCTTCCTATTGCCTTTGACCCTTCATCTCCCATCTGTGGGATTCTTGCCTGTAGAGTATTTTTTTCATCTAAATATAGCAGCTCTTCAGTCTTTTTGTCTCTCTGCTACAACCTTGGCTTCCTTTAATGGATCCTGCATGAAATTAGACCTAGTTTACATTCTAATCAACTTTGGTGACTTATGCTTTTAATTAATCCTTAATATTCCTCCAGTCTCCATGGACGGTGCATTATAAAAACCCATTTATATGTGTCATTGTGGTTTCAACTTCAGGGGAAAAATGTCTGACAAATGGTATATATATAAGAAATAGATGCAATTTATCATAAAACATTATGATTTTATTCTCTCCAGCTGGAGTAGCAGACAAGTTAATATGTTTTTCCAATTGAAAAAATTCCATGTGATTTATTATTCCACAAGGAGGAGGGGTCCAACAAGGCCCCTACTTGGATACAACCTCTATGGGATTCTCAACATATTGTAACTTGCTGGATCTGAGTAACCCCTCTCCAAAACCACAGCAGGCCTCTGACTGCCTTGCAGGCAAAGATTTAACAGGTTAATTGACCAAATCCTGCTCACTTCAATAGTACCTTTGTGTTCAAAATTTGACCCACAGAAAAGCTCTGAAAGTTTAGAGCACAACATAAGTGGTAAGTATTACTGGGTCACATTTTGAGGTTCAGAATCAGTTGTTACTTAATGTTTATTCAGCTTCCATTAAAGTAAAGCACTGAATCAAAAACCAAGGAAGGACCTCCAAATTTCACCCATTATTAATCATTTGATGTTATCAACTCAATTTAATGTTCTCTGACATCTTTTACTCTTGCCTGAGTATCACTCCAGATAAAAGATATTCAACTGTCACTTATAAAGTGTGATTTATTGCTAGCCAACCTGCTCATCTGATAGTTGAATGAACCAAGAAGTTTCTAGGAGGGTTCTTGAAATAATCTTTCACTTCAGTTATATTTATTGCCAGTTTCTGACTGTATTTAACAATAATTAGAATAATCACTCCAGAAATGACCTCTTGAAAAATGTATATCCTAAGAATATTCATAAACCAGCATCTTCTTTTAAGACATCAAGATCTTTTCCCATCATATCAGACATATGGGAGTGGCATTAAGTATAACCTACAAGTGGTTCAGAGCAGTGAGAGTCCTCTTCATACCCATAAGATTAGTTCTTTTAGCATTTCACATCTCCTACTAAGTATGTTTTATTACAGTATTTATTCCCATTTTTTATTTGGAATAGAAGAGTTAAAAGATAAGCTGGGAAGTAAAACTCTGAACCCATCATCTAAAACACTTGGTCCCAGGAAAATAATACAGGAAAAATAAGGGGCCCACTGCCATTACTGCCACTAAGATTTCAATTTCTGTTCCCTGTCAGCTCAGCAGTTTGCACCACTAGGACTAAAAGCATATTTGTCAGTCTTGTGGTTTTCAGATATTATTTGTTTGGTAAAGTAAAGTGATGCTCATTTCTACATTTTAAAGATGAAGAGACACACCTTCTGTCAGCTGAGGGAGTGACATTTCAGCCAGGAAAGAAAATTTGAACTTGTTAACACTAGTGGCACAGGGGCATATCATAAATCTGACCTCAGTGTCTCATTTTTCAGTCACATTCAGTAACTGATGGTTAAGAAACATTGTGACAGGAATGAAAATGGGCAGTGTGTCTTCTCCAATAAAGTCTCCCAGTTTCCAGGACTGTGCAGCTTAGGCACCTTCCTTCTGGGACAGTGGAAATTATCAGGATGAAGATCTTAATCCTTTGGGGTTTGAACAAGGGAAATGGTGAACAGCACCCAAGTGTGTCACTTTATATGGATGACACAAATAAAATCCAAATAGTTGCCTGGATCAAGGCCAGGCTGCTCAGCCCCTTGCAGAACTGAAACATTAAAGTCTAAGGGACCACGGGGGATGGAGGAGAATTTCTTAATCCTGGCTGACTTTACTCTGAGGCTGCCAGGGTTTGAAAGAAGGCAAGCCTAAACTGTGTTATGATCTCAGTGGTTACTCAAAGGTATCATCTGGAGTGGGCACTTCTGCCTCCAGAAACACTGGGCCAGACTGAAGATCTTTTTCCTTCCACTTCTGCAAACTTCAAAAGAACTTTAACAAGTTATGCGAGCATTATAATATTTCTGCCTTAGGTAAATGAAGCTCATAAAGAAAACTTACTTGCAGTTCAATCCCAGGAAAGGAAACAACCCAGCTTCAGGATTTAATCTCTTTAAAGGCAACGGACTTTATTGAGGGAGAATTTTATCCCCAATTCCTGCACACGTTAAATATATAATAATTACCAAATAATTATTTCTTGCGTTTTTTTCTTAGTCAAGAGACTAAAAGAAATCTGGTGTTCAGAAATTCTTGCAAACAAGAAGATACATGCTTTCAAGACCATCAGTAAAATAAATCAGAAAAATATTGTCAGAAGTGCAAGATAAATTAAGGTGAGAAACACTTTTCTGTCTCAACCTAAAATTTGTACTTACAAAATTAAACAAAAAAAATTATTACATATAGTCACAGGCAACAGTCAAAGGTAGAAAGCTTGGGGTTTGTTCATATGCAGGGCAGAAATTTAATTTAATAATAATTTAATAATAATTTGCAATACATACAAAAATATATAAATTTAAAAGCCAAATTATGTAAATCAAATACCGAGCTGCTCTCAGCAGCAAGTTATCAAAAGATTTTAATGAAGGCAACTTATATCAGTATAAAATTCTCTCCATTTCCAAAATTCTTGTTCTGAAAGTCTTTTCACTGGCTTTAACAAAATCTGGCACTTTTGCCATTTGCACAAAAGCATTTCCTGTTTGCTATGTAGGAACTGAAGCAAGAAGTCATGTAAGTGCCAGTCAGCTCCCCTATCTGAAACACTGGGGAAATATATTAAAATAACTCAGCACAGTCTAGACAGGCTCAGCACTGTCTGCCTTAAAAATTGTGGTTTAGGCATACCCAAATGCATGAGTTTGTTTTCAAACAGTAATATCTTTCAGAAATAATTTGTTTACCTTTGATTTTTTTGAGTGCTGTTTAGTCAAACATTCCCATGATGCATAATTTTTTTAATAGTTTTGAAAAACCAGAAGCAACATTTCACCTGGTCATAGCTGCCAAGGACCTGAAACTTGAAAAAAATATAACATACTGCAAAAATCATAATAAAATTTTGAGAGTGAACAAAACTGAACTGAATGGGGGAAGGTGTGATGTGTCCTTAAGTTAGACATTTAAAAAATATTAGAAAAAATAAATTAGAAAATTAGAAAACCAAAAGGTTTTCTTGCACAATAATATTATTGTGCACTTGCACATTAATAATATTAAGAATCAGCTTTGTGTGAGAACAAAAAGGGGAAAATCTTGCCTTTACTGTAGTATTAAAAATCAAGTTAGTATATGAAAATGGATGGGATGCAGAAGAGAATGCCAGAACAGACTTAGCCCATCCTGGCAGGTATGTGTTCAACATTGCTGAGGAAAGTTCCTAAGCCTCCTTCAAAACTCCAGCATTTCAAAGCCTGTATAATAAAAAAAAAAAGAAAAATCTTTCCTCTTATCAAACTTCTGTTTTCTTTGCTGTGTATTAAATTAATTTCCCATGACCAGTGGAAGGACAACTTATCACTGTTCTTCTTAGAACAATTTCTATATTTTCATTTTTTATCTCTATTTTGCTTTTCCTTTTTGGACTAAGAAGTCCCTTTCCTCACTTTATCTCATTAGCTGTATTTTCTTAGCTTTCACACTATCCCAACCTCCCCTAAGCTCAGGTTCTTTGTATAGTTCTCACAGAAACTTGCCACCTGCTTTATATATACACCAAAAAAAGTATATACACAAACAACAATTAAATCAATCAAAATGAACCCCCATTACATTTTAAAATATTTATATTAACTTGTCAGTCAACAGTGTCATCACTGCCAAAAGATTCATGAGCCTTCCACAACAATGCTTCTCTTTTCCCGCAGTACTTTTTTCAATTACATTTGGTTGAAGAACTTCACTCATGTCTGTTCTGTAGTGCACCTTACATTTAAGACAACATACAAAACCTTTGGATAATATCACTACTAGTTCTGAATTTTAAACATTTTAAAATAACTGGGATGTTACATTTCCTGTAAAGGTGATGACATTTGGAAAATTTTTAGTGTTTTCTTCTCAGAGAGGTCTTGGGAGAAGCTCAAAAGTCTGGAGCCACATATGCCAAGGAAAGGAAAAGAGATCAAAAGACTTCCTTTTCCCAGATCCAGCAAGTATTTGTAGTATCTTTGCAAGTAAAGGGGGCAAATAGTATGACTAATTTCACTCCATGTGAGAACAGAACATAGTAAATTTTTTTAACCTAAAAATGTGAAAAGACAGGCAGAAAAGCTGTAGGAGGAGATTATAAACTGACCTGAGAAGATGGAATCAGCCACGAGGAACTTCTGAAGCTGGACAAGGAGACTGCAGCAGAGTAAGAGTTAGAAGTGGGTCAGTGCAAGGTTGAGGCTGTTCCTGCAGGCAAATAAGGGTTAAAAAGGCTCCTTAGCACTGTGAATTAGGGAGTGAAATTGGCATCCAGCTGCTCCAAAGCAGTAACCTGAAAGAATTGCTGTGCAAAGATGAGGATGGATGTGGGATGTCAATTTTAATAAAGACATTGAGGAACTGAAGGAATTAAGGGGGTTCCAGTCACAGGGAAATATGACAGTGACGGCAAAAGTAAATTGCTCATAATTGCTCCAAGAAAAATACAGAGTATATGCAAATATGCAGTGACACGAAGTCTAGAGCTAGGCATTATACCCAGCAATTTGATTAAAAACTAGACACACCTTGTCTGGTAGTAAACTGTAATGGGGATGCAGCATTGCCCCAGAATCTCACAATAATGATTTTGACAACTGGAATGAAGTTAGAATGTTCTATGTGCCTGCAAAGGCCATGATCTGCCAAGACAGGGGCAGATATCTGCCATAACAGAGATGATTTAGAAGTGTTGGGTAGAAAAGCAATCATAAAAGAGAGAAATTTGAAAGACATTTCGTGACTGAACAAAGAGGGCTAATAACTTTTTCTACTGGTCCTAAATGAATAGTTTTGAAGAACCTGTGAAGACCTACCAGGAGTACCAAGAAGAATGCCAGGCTAAGCAAAACAGATTTTGCTTGTAACATAAGCAAATATAGGTCTCAGTGTGCTAGTGAAAAACATGACAGAGATCATAACATAGCTGAATAGGCCAAGGAGTCTCAGCAGCAATGAAATGTGGCAACCACCTGAGGAAAGCTGAGTATTCAATGTTTCTATAGTGAGAAAATGATTTCAAAGAAAATGGAAAATCTGAATTTTAAACTAGGATATACAAAGGTAAACTAAAAAAAAAAAAGTATGATTTGNGGTGGGGTGTGTTTTGGCTTTCAAAGTGGATGTTTAGAGACTGGCTGGGCACTGCTCTGCCTATGGGAGGTGGTGCCATCTCCTTTGCCTCACTTGTTTCCCCCTACCCCATTCTTTTCTTCACCTATTAAATTGTTTTTTATCTCCACTTCAGAATTCTCTCAATTTCATTTTTCCTATTTTCTCCCCACTGCAAGGAGCTAGCTGCTGCAGGGAGTGTCAGCACCTGCTGGCTGGGGTCAGGTGCTGGTTAGAAGAAGAGGCACTTTATTTAGTACAGTGCTTCCACAGAGCTTACCTTGCATTAAAGGGGAAAAAAAACATCTAACTTCAGTGTTTGCATTTACCCAGAGTTGCAACCACTACTACAGGCAGAACAGCATCTGCCTGGAATTTCCTCACCCAGTTCAAGAATCCTTGTGTCCAATACTACACAGTTTCAGGAGCACTTTACCTACATATGTGTCTATTATAAAACCCTAAGACATAAATGTAGCCACTAATGTCAATCACTTGCATTTGGCACCCCGGGCCAGCCTCCAGCTCCTTGCTGAATGCAGCAAGTGGAGGCTGGTGTTCAGTTCTGTGGCACTTAGAGAGCCCATTTCACATTCAGGTTGCACATCACACACTCCTGGAGAACAAACCAAGCTCTCCCATTTCTATTCTGGTTAACTGAGCAGTTGGTTTCACTGGAGAGTGGATAAATGGGGGATTTCTTCTCATATCCTCCAGTTATATGGTTCAGGAATATATAATCTTAAAAAGCATACGTAACAGTTATTTCACCATCCACATTTTAATGATATTTAAATCCTGCTAATCTCTGGCACTTCAACTGATGGAACTCATTACCAAAGGACACTATATATTAAACAAATGTGTATTTATTTTAACTGGTTTAAAATACCTGTATTTCAGTCTCATCAGATAACTACTGTTCTGTTAGTTTAAAGAATAGGTAAATTCTAAAAATAATAAAATTTAAAAACCCAGTATCATGCAGAATTTCTTGGCACATGAAAAGATCCTGAGTATTACACTAGACTCAGTCCAGTGAAATAGAAAAGTTTTTCCATTTACAACCCTGTACTCTCATATGGATCTCAATTACATTTCCAAGAAAGTGAAACTTCAGAGCTGACAGACTGTATGTCTGGGTCTTATCCTGATTTACCCTTTTTATGCCTTTCATTATTTCTGCAAAACGGCAAAAGCAAATATTCAAGTGAAATCTAATCCTCCATTCCTCAAACACCAGTTCTAATGCAACACAAGTTCTAACTGAATTAGTGACTGATTTCTAAGCAGCCTTATGGGCCCAAATTAGAAATAATTCCTGCCAGTGCTAAATAAGATGAAGCTTCTGCTTTGATATTGATTTATTTTCCAGGAAAAGAATGTATACTTGGTTTGTGATTTCTGACATAGAGTAGACACTATATCAGTTGTTTTTGATAGAATGGTGGAATTTTGACTACTTCCCTTTCCCCTCCCAAAGGGTTCCCCTCTCACCTGGCTTGTCTGGTGAGATAAAGAGGTTCTCTCTTTCCCTCATGCTGAATTACCACCCAAACCATAAAAGCATTTTTCTAAAACAAAGACCTACTAAACGTTAGCTTCTCTAGGAAAACTGTTCTGTGCTTATATCATCTTTCCTTGCAGATCTTGATATAAATATTAGACAGATACAATTATTGTTGATATATTTATCAGGATTCAAGAACACAATGAAGAATGGGACCTGGGAATCCTCACTCACTGTCAAAATTATGCAATTTTAGAGAAATAGTTTGTCCTTTCACTTGAATATATAGGTGACATAGAGGACCATAGTGAGATTGTTTAAGAGAGAAAAGATTTTTTTTTTAATATGTGAAAGTGATAACAGATTTGATTAGGAGAAGATGCTGAAGATAACAGGTTCTTGGCTGCTGGCTGGGTCAATGTACGTGTGCTTATTTTTCTACCATACCCAATGAAAAGGTCACAGGCAAGAGACTTAACCACATCTGCTCCCAGAGATCCTCCATTTATCATGATTATCAATTCATGAGTTCATGATAAGCCTCTTTTTGTTCAATCTGATTTTTTCTCCTCCTTGTTTAGAAGTTGAATTAAAGCATAATTACTTGCATTATGCCACTTGTGACAGTATGAGCTGATTAGTTTGTAAAGCACTGATTAGTTTGGGGCTACCTTAGGAGAAAGCTATGGATTATAATGAAATTCACAGATAAGCTTGGAGAGGTACTTACGATATGAACCAAATGAATTTTATATATAATTCAAAATGAGAGTAATTCATAATTGCAACCTATTATAAATGGAAGAAACGACACCATATGACAGATTATGCTAATCTCATACCCAAACAAGTAGCATCATTTCACAACCAGTATATCTTACTGTTTTCTGGTGCAGCAGCTTTGTGTCCCAAAGCGTCCCTCCCTCTCCAGCACACTCCAGCTCCCAGTGATGGGTTCACTCCACACCTGGCTGATGGCAGAACTCCCACTGGTTCCACCATAAACATTTTGGTGGAACCACTGGGTTACTTTGTGGCATGTCAACACGGATCAAACTCAAACTAGAACATTTTGCATTTCATAGCTGACTGCTCTGCTCACTGAACCACTGGTGCTCTCAGGCCAGGGCACAATGGGTGGGCTCGCCGTAGCTCAGTGGGATATCTTCTGCATGTCCTACTGAGTAATGAGATTTTGGAATAGAAAACAGAGTCATAGATTTTAGTGCCTTTTCAGCACATATGAGTAGGAAAATTCAATTCTCAGCACTTTTCAGGACTGCCCAAATATGAATACCATAATCTATTCCTAAGTGTCCATTCTAGAAAACAATAATTTATTTTTTCCGGTTAAGCTGAAGTTAACTTTACAGGATGTGATCCAACAGGTTTTTCATGAGTCTACTCCCCTTAATAAATTTAATAAATTGATTTACATGCTTTTGCTGTTAGCATCAGGGTAAGATAATGCAGTATCTTCTGAGAGGGAGTATCAGCTATTGCAAAAGAATGCAGATGCACTGATGGTTTTGGAATGTGGTAGATTTACAGCAGCTGAATAACTGACTGTCCTCCAGCAAAACTGTTGCAAAGGTCACAGATGCACAAATCCAGAAGAGCATCCAACAGTGCTCACACTTTATTTCAAGTTGGATTCGTCAGAGTTGCTAAACTCAGGGTAATCCACATCGTATCACACAGCACAGACTGTTGTGAATCTACTGAGTGCAGACATGTAGCGTGTAACCTGGGTTACATTACTACTAAATCAGTCTTTTCACTTGAGCCTATGATTTGATTACAAACTGCAGTTGAAAAATGTGTCATGAGGTGATGGGTTTACATGTACAGAAATCAGATTTGTTTTAACAGCTTTTTCCAACTATATCTTATAATGTGGAATAAGACTGGTACACTTCTGAGGTGTTCTTCATCCATTATTTATTATCTTTCACTAAAAGCATTTCTGGAAATTTCTTTCAATTTGACAGCAGATAAATTATCTTTAAAATTGCTTTACTTTCTAAGCATGTGCATGGCATTCAGTGATTTCAAATGTTTATGTAGCACTGTATATTCAGAAATCAATGTGTAATCTGAGGTTCTTACTTCCCCCTTTCTAAAACAATAATGGCACGTTTCAATTTTGGATTGGATTGTAGATTGGAAAAATCTACTACTCCATTAGAAAGTCAGCAAGAAAATGAACATGTTGATAATCTATAAATTTCATTTAGTTATTTTGGGCCTGATACAAATCACACAAGTGAATTTAGTGGACTTTGGCTGACACCATAAGCCTTGTTTGGTTTTCTACTTTAAGTTATTCTCCATTTCACAGCAGAATCTTTTGCATTTTTTAATGTCATTAAGCACATAACATAGAGGAACTAAAGCATCAGTTTTTCAGTATGATATTGCATACAGTTGTGAAAGAGATTTTGTAGAATAATAAAATCACATGATAACTAGTTGGGTATAATAAGTCAGTTTCCCTCTGTCAGCACAATTACTCCTGTTTCAAATCAGAAATTCTTTCTGTATTCATATAAGCTCAAATGGATTCCTGCTAGATGCTTGTCTTTTTTATTTCCCTAAATGGACGCATATTTTTCTTGTTACACTCTCTGTCATAATACTCACAGCAGAGTAAGGAAAGTGCTTTGCTTGTGGTTTTTTTTTTACTAAGTATTTTGTCCTCTTAGAAATCCCTTAAAAAACAGCAAAAGAACACATCTACCAAGAACAGCAACCAGAGCAGAAAAGCCTTGGGCTCAGAAAAAGAATGGTTCAGGCTCAATGGGCCTAATTTGTCAGTGAATTTTCTTATAGCCAGAGAGACAACCAAGAGCTCTGAAGGAGCCTCAACCTGCATTATTTAGTCATCAGGAATTCTGTGTAGTGGACAACTTAGAGTAAACACACCAGAGGAAAGCACAGTGTGTAAATCAGGACAAAACAATCAAGAATCTTACAGAGTCCAACAGCACAGATCACCATCAGCAGCTATGGTAGAAACTATTCTTGAAATTCAGTATTTTGGGCCTTCAGTGAGCTTTGAGGGTTATCTGAAGGACACATTCTTTGCTATTTTTAAGAATCCTATGCTAGTTACACATCCTGTTCTCAGGTCTTCAGAAGAAACAAAGATAGTCTTAGTTCAGTAAGTTTACAGCTAGCCCTGTAAAAGACACTGAAGACACTGCACATCACCAGGCAATCTTCTTTGCATAGTTCCCAGTTCAACAACAGACTCCTCTGTGTTTATCATTAAATTACATTGTCAATCAAAGCAAGAATTCTTAAGCCTTATCAGTTACTCCAATTGGATTTTAACTGATCATCCTCTATCCTTGTGCATCATTTCACTATCAACAGCACAATCCTTCAATCCAGAGGAAGAGGAGTACTCAGAGGATATAAATGTGTTAAATTCCCTTCAGCACATTTCATTAACGAGCTCGTTTGCTTGTCTGCCACATAATCCTTGGTTGGGGAAACAAGCACAAATGCAACCCCATAGCTTCAAAGCACACATTAAGCCATCTAAGCAAACACAGATACAAGAAGATAAACATTTAGCAGGAAATGCACATTATTGCCAGGGCACATGGTCCTAGTGAAGATAATTTTTTGCATACTTCTATGGTCACTGATATGCTGCATATATACTTGCAACAACATCCCTGTACTTAGCATAGCTCAACACACATACATAACTCTTGGGAAAAGAGAAATAGAAAATTAATAGAAAATTAATTACTTACCATTACTTACCATTACTGACCATCTCCTATTAGCTCCTGTAACCTTCCTTCCTTTTCTTTAACATAAAATAATGTACTTTTTCTAGCAAACCAAGAAGAGTTCACACGACAATACTATGATGTAAGCAGGAAGGTCTGCATATGCAGACCACTTGTGAATTACCATAAAAGCAATCAGACATTTCAGAACCTTTCATAAGAACCTCATGGATCCTGGGGTTGCATGGTTTATGTCCCCTGAGTATTACATATTGCATGGAATAAGCCATATTTATAACCACAGTTAGGGTACAGGTCGGGTTCTGATAAATCAACACCAAATTTTGCTGAATGTATCTAAACACCAAGGTGAGCTATCTTCCTCCCTGTTACTTGCCTCATTTAGCCTGTATTACTCCTTTACAGTAATTTGGGGCTTATTCTCCTGCACATCTCTGCTCAGTGTTTTATCCATAACCCAACGTTTTTCTGCACAGTCCCTCTGATGTTCTGTAATTTAAACTAAAAGCTGTAGCAATCACTCTAGCAAATTTTTACAGGGGAAAAAAAAAGCTTCTGCCAGGTCCCTGGAACCCCAGTAGCCAAATTACTTGACAGTCCTGGAGCGAGCGCAGGAGAGCTGGAAATGCCATGTCCTCTTCAGCCTTTGGAACAAGGGTGTCATAAGTGGGCCTCACAAATCATTTACCGGTGTGATTCGCTCTAATTTGAAAGCCATGCCTCGTTTGGCAGGAAGGTACAAAGCCCATTCAGCTCGGTACTGAGGTTATCTTGAGGACTATAGACTTCTTAGCAAGAAGACCATCAAGAGTCTGTGACCTATTTTCTTCAGAAATCACCAGCCAAGCAGGATTTTACAAAGCCATTCCTGCCCTGTTGGGAAACACTGGTGCTAGATATCTTCAGTTACACTGTACCAGGGATCTCAGTCAGTATCACTGTCCTCCCAAATGTTTACAACAGGGTTTTGGTTTTATCTGTTAGTTATGTCCTGACTGGGCAGAAACTTCAAACAAGTTACCCATTTATTTGCTGTATAGTACTCACAATACTTTGTAAAAAAGTTGAAACAAGAATCTCAGCTTTTTTTCCTCCTTTTCCCTTGTACACTCAGCTTTTGAAGCTGTGCGCTGGTCTGTTTTCACTTATTTTTAAAAAAGCATTGTACACAATACAATATCAGACCAGTTATGGTTTACATATGTGAATATATGTGGCCACATTCTTTCTCTTTAAGTAAACAGTGAGCAGCAGAGTAGTCTGCAACCTTTTGGAAAAAAAGTCACCATTGGAAAAAATTACTTCGTAGATGGCTTCATGCAATTGTGGCTAAAATTCATTATGCCAAAGATGGGAAATAAAGAAAAGAGCACAGCAGTCCATCAGACCCTGCTGAGGCAAACACATGAGAATCATTACACATACACATACACTCCTAAAATAACCTCAGAGCCTAGCTTCTGGGTGGGGAGGTGGTAAATTCAAATTAAGGCTGAATCCCTGGACAAAGTCCATCTCTGATGTAACTCACTGGGGCCCCCTGAAACCATCAGAGCCAACTAAGCAGAGCAGTCTGACAGCACAGATGGAGGATGCTGTTCTGCAGGCAGGTGCAGACAGTGCTAAGCAATGTCACCCCTGCCTATGGCTGAAAGGATGCCAGCACTGAAATGAGGACCAGCTTTTGAGTACCTGCACCTTGAAAAATTTGTCACTATCTTCCATCTCTGAACATTAGAGCTCTGAATAAGCAATAGCTGCAGACAGTAGCTGGCAGCCTCAAATCCGAATTTCTTTTTTGCAGAAGGCAAATGCTTTTCTCAGTTATGTCTTTAACAGACTTTCTGCTATCTTGCCTGGAGTTACAATTTCACCCATCAAGATTAAAGAAGATATTAATCAAATGTTAATTCCACCATTTTGTCTCAATGCCCACCAAGGGAAAAGAGCATTATAATGTGCCTTTTTTTGTTGTTTTGTTATGAAGAGGCTTCAGGAAGATTCCACACCTTCTGGCATAGGCCTTGTTCTCTGTATACTCCACAGCAATATCAAACACATGGGAGCACTTGTAAAGGCAAAGTTATCTGGGCATACATTCAGTAACACCTCTGTACCTAGGAGACCTTTGGAACACCTTGTATTCAGGAGAGAACTAAGATGTCAAAAAAAGTGTGATGGACACATTAAGCCTGAGGACAGTTTGACTAGCACAGGAAGGCTCAACAGAGTTATATGAATCCCGGATGCTGGCCAAAGTATTCGCTATTGTAGAACTTTCCAGATCACTGAAATGTACATTTTTGATCAGACAATACCTGTAAGTATTTACCAACCAAGCTGTTGCTGCCAAATAGAACAAGTAAGGACTGGAAGATGTGACACAGCTGAAACACTGCAGAGATACTGCTATCTGGGTGGGCAGCCCCACCCAGACCTCTATTTTTTATTGTCTCAGGTGCAGCACTTTCAAGGGTGATAGGCAAGCAGAAAAAAACCATGAGAAGAAAATATAAGAGAGACCTAAAGTGATTTGCCTACAGTTTGGCATCAAATGATAGATATGGGAATAGGACCTAGGTGTTTGGCCTCTCAGAATTCTATCCTCTCCAGCCCATCTTTCAGTTTTCTTGAAGTAGGCTGTTGAAATTTTTTTCCTCTCTTCCATATATTTCTGAAATTGAATGAAACCAGGGAGTCAACACATAAGATTCCCAAGACGTCATTCCTGAAGTGAAGGACACTAAGTCCTTGCCAATGGTCTAGCTGCCTACACAAGGAAGTTGGAAATAAATGGAGAATAATTTTTCAAATTCTCTTTCAAACTGCAGAGAAGTAAACTTAGGTTCCATCCCATTCCATTTCTACCCTCCTCAACCTACAAAATATATGCCTTTCTGGTGAAGAAGCCAATTGAAAACTCCACCCTTCAGCTTGCATTACTCATTTTCCTACACAGAAAAATTAGGAGATTTAAATTAAGCTGACAGTAATAAAAAAAGCTTAGACCAGGATGTCTAAGTCAGATAGGTAATGCCACATCCAAAGGTTCTCATATTTTATTGGTGATAAAAGTAACACCCCCAACCCCACTGTGGAAAGTCAGATGGTTGGAGACAGTTTTCAGCCAGCTGACACTCTCATCCAAGGCAAATGCTTTGATTGGGAAAACAGCTGCTAACACTGATTTTTTCAGTGTCTGTTGTACCAAGAACAATGTCAGCCAGGAGAGAAAGGACTACCTTGGAAGCAAAATTATACACCTCTTCCTTTTCCCTTCATGCTTTCCTTGCAAGTGTGGAGAGTCACAGGAAACACCCAGAGCTGTGGCAATTACCCTGCAGAGGCCAGTTCCTGGGATTGCTCCAGAGCACCGAGCTCCTGCAGTAAGTTGTGGCAAGTCCTTGCCCTTCTCTTCCAGGGAAGGGAAATGGTCTCACCATTGCCTTGCTAGGGCCCAAACTCCTTGTCTGACAGCTACTTAGTGTTTGGAGGGATGTTAATTTTATCAGCAGGCTCTGCAGAGAAGCTAGGTGGGTGATAACAGCCAACAAAAGGCCAGTGAGGGTAGGTTGGTTATTCTGCCTGTCTGCTGAGTTGTTTACTAATGTTTCCCTCTGTAAACAAACAAGATCTACAGCAACAATAAATATACAGAGAAATTTCCTTATCCTATATAATCTCACCCAGATGCCTCAATGATACAATTTTAAAGAGCTGGTACACAAATTCTCTGCACCTCACATGAGAAAATTTGAAAGACTAACATATAAAAAAAAGATTAAAATGAAACTTATAAACATTCCATAAAACAAGTAAATAAATAGAAACTTGACATCTGCTAACTATTGTCACTCAGTTGCTAATTTTGAGTTTGGCAGAAATTCCATTTTAGAAGTACTTTTCTGTATTTTTACAGTCTTACTCAACTCTGAAGCCAAATAACTCAGTCAGAAGTGCTACGCAGTGTGGGGCCCATTGCCTCCATTTGCAGTGTTTGTACCTTTCTGTTTCCTATTGAAGATTTGCTGTCTCAAAGCAGTTCTGGGTCTGGAGCTGCAGCAAGTAAACTTTATCCAGAGAGCTAAATACCATCTGAGCTCTTTTCACTGAGCAGCCAGTGTCAGCTGCAGTTGTTCCTTCTGGCTTGGCTGCCTATTCTTGCAGACTATCACTGCAGCAAGACAAACAGCCATGGCTACTGCTTCTTGCCAGCACTCAAAGAACAAATGACTCTGAAACTTTCATATATTACTCAAGTCCTTAGTTTTTGCTGGATGACTTTCATGATCTGTCAGTTTCTTCACTACCAACACTTCATAAGGTGAAATTCACTCTGCGTTTCTAGTTATTTACTTGGCTGTTAAAAATCAGACACTTTTTGCATGTGCAAGTAGCTGATACTCCTTCCAAAAATCACTAATCTCTCAGACTAGGCAGATATCTGATATCCCCATTCATAGAGATTTTCTATGAACAGTGAATAAGGGGCGAGGCGTTTGACTCTGCATCTTTTCCTTTTCAACTGTGATTGGAATTGCTTTTGGCAGAATCCCTTAAGTAATGTGAATGTGTCAGATATTAAAACCTAAAATAAAAATCAGTGGAGCCTTCCAATAAATTACAAGCACATTAAATACAGTGCTGGCAACTCTAAAGGTCAGAAACACTGTTTTCTGTTGAATGTTTTTAACTTCCAGGCACAGAAATCCTTTCTGATCCATGCAACTCAACACCTTAAAACATGGCAGAAGAAATATCACAAACATAAATTAAATAACAAATAATTTAATTGGCTTTTGCCAGAAGGTAATCTTCCTGCTACAGACAAGTTTCACCCTTTGGACAGGACCATGTTAGCAATCACTAAAATCCCAAGACAGGAACACAAGACAACTCTCCACTTTGCTAGTCATCAGACAATACTTTCAAAATTGTCAACAGTCAGAATTTTGAGTAGGTAAAGATTCATATAAGTACTCATGGGATTTTCCAAAAACACAAACAAATTCAATTCCCATGGAAGTTAACTAGCAGTAAACACTAGATGAGATTTTCTAATGCAATGAGGGATTTACCTGCCCTTTCTAAGTGGCTGGATATCTTTCAAACCTAAATAAAGTCCCCTGTGAAACAGTTTTCCAGAAGTGATTCAGGGTTAGTTGTGAACTCCAGTTCAGTTACAGTGCACTGTGCAAACTGAAGTTAGCACCCACAGGACAGGAACTGATGAAAACTCTTCACAGTGGGATTTGTGTCTCTTGGGGTGCAGCCCCTGGATTAGATCCTCAGCTGATGTAAATCAGTGCCCATCAGAGGTGTGTCTTCATATGGTTAAATCTAAAAGTTCAGAACCCAAAAGGCACGAAATTTGGAATCCATATACTTATATTTTTATGTAATGTCAGGCTTGAGGGATCCATGTTCCTATTAGTAGCCACTGAAGGAGAAACTGGAAACTAATGTTCCTTTCAGTGTTCACCTAGCAGCAACTTCTGCTGCAAATTCATCTTCCAGCTTGATATTACCTAAGCACTTAGTTTTGAATTGATTTGTAAGCTTGTATGTATTGTCCACACACTAAAAAATAGCACAAGCTTACATATTTCTGCACATAAAGAACATGTACATATGTTTTTAAAAAAAAAAACTAAGGAGAAAATGGAAAGCCTTTATTTTGGGACTGATTTATCAGTTCCTGGCTTATGCATATTGCTATGCATTTCTTAGCAGAAAGCATCTTAGTGGGGGTAGGTTGCTCATATATAAGCATAAATGCAAGTATTCTCTACAGAGGAGATGCCAGACACTGGTCACCTAGACAATACCTTTGTAGAAGTGGAGAGGAATTTTTTTCCATAGATATATTTATTTCTTCCTCTCCACACAAACTGAACTCACTTAAGCCCTTATTGTAGAGCCACTATATGCAACATATATCAAGCATTCCAGGTGCCTGAGATAAATATAGAATTTAAAGCTCATCCTGAAACTTTCTCACATGAAAAAACACAGGGGAGGCATACACAATGCCCAGCCCTGCTTCGTGCTGCAGACACTTAATGTTCCTCTGAGGGACATGAGTACAAGGCCAGTGTACCCTCCAAACACACAGTGAAGCTTTTCCCCTGGTTTTACCAAGCCCCAGTTCCTGCTCACATGAATGGAAATGCTTTATAACTATTAATAGGAGTGAGCTCTGTATTACAATAGCACCTCTGAGGACATCCTGTACCAGGTGCTACATACATCACGAGTAGGAAGGAGACAGCTCTGCCTGGAAGAATATATATGATCCTTACAGAACAACCAAACTAACATATCTAGGTAAATGACCAGCCTTTTGAACAGATGTACTTGAGGCACAAAAAGATCAAGTAAAAGGAGACCAAAATCACACAGGAAGGCTCATCAAGTCCAGAACTGGCAATTCATTGCCAAGAATACTCACACCACCCCTGCACAAGCTGAACAATTACCTTTACTGTTTGACTGTGTAGAAAATGCTCTACTACATTCACCTCAGGTGACATCCCAAAAGGTGCTGCTCTGTTTGCTCAGACAGTAGTCTTTCACTAATTAAAATTAATGTTTCAGTACCAGTCTACAAATTAATTATAGAAATAAGTAAATAAATTAGATCACAACCACGTTACCATCTTTGAAAAATATTTTTTAAAAAGAATGAATTACCAAACACAATAATTGAACACAAAAATCCTCTCTCCAGTGCAAATGTACACCAATTGCTCCAAATTCTCTTTAGTTATATGCAACAGGGGCCTCCTCCTTTAATCAGAGACATCTCAGATCCCAGTCTTTAATTGAGCCACAGGGAAGTTAGGTGTGCTGGAAAAGCTGAAATGACCATGTTAGTCTGAATCCGTGACATTTTCAGCCAAGTTTGATTCTTAAGATCACAAAATAGCTAAAACTTTTTTCTTCCCAAGCATGCTGCTATTACAAGGATTTGAGTCAGCAGGAACACATGCATATTTTTCAGAGAGTAATTTTTCTAGTGACTTAATGTCTGAATGAATTTATCATGAGACATGGAAGTGTCATTAACATTTGCCCCAAGCAAAAGAGTAGCTTTGAGTGTGTCCACACACATTTGCGTCATTCCAGCCACGGTTCACTACCTTGAATACTCATTCCACCAGACTGTTTGGTCCTGGTAAACACAGAACAAGTTTTCCTGGCTCCTGTACTTATTAAACCAAAGGATCATTTTGCTGACAAGTGTGTAGCTGGTGTATTTCAGAATGCCAGAAAGCAATCATAAGTGATCTCTGAAAAAGTCCCTTTCATACAAGATCACAAACCTGGCTGGCACAGTAAGGAACAGAACTTTGGACTATATAAAGCCTTTCAATAAACCAGCAAAATATTTTGAAGATGGAAAGAGTGAACCTACAAGAACTTCCCAAAGATGAAAGAAAGCTATGCAGAAGGTGATTTGATAGGAAAATCTCCTTCCTATGAATACCTAACATCTATGCCTTACTTACAAGGCACTGCTGCATCTTTCCAAACAGAAAATGCACATGACAGAGACATTTTTGTGAAGCCAAGCTTGTCAACTTCTTCCACAAGCCAGGATAATTTTGTTCCTATCCAACTGCAGCCAGAGATCTGTTCTGCATCAAGTGCAGATCCTCCCAGAACCTTCCCAGCGCTTTCCCCCCAAATGTCAATAGCATGCAAATGAATTCCACATGCAAATGAGCAGCTCAGTGAATATGACAAAACTGTCCTGTTATTCCAGTTCTGTGACTCGAGAAAAACAAGGTAGCTACACTACCTATGTGTTACCCTTTATCCAAAACCTCTGTTAAGCACATAGTGGCCAGATTCAGAATAACACACACAATTTGATTGTGTCCTAGTCCAGGAGCTCACTTAGTGCAATGCTAGGATTTATTACTCTGTTAACTGGAAGGTAAAGGTAGTAAAATCTAGTGTCTAAAAGCAATAAAATGTTGTATGGGTACTGATGATTCAGTTTCTTCAGTCTGTGTAAAAGCCTGAACAGGCTTTGTATGAGTTTATATCAGGGTATTGGAATACAGAATTCTCCTCTCCCCTACTTGCTAAGAGTGGAGTACTGATTATTCCAGTAATCTCCACAGCCTACAGACCCACAGTCACAGGCTGGGAAAGTTCTACTTTGTTGCCTCCACACCTTTCCATATTAGAGACGTGCACTGTGGAAGCTCTGTCACAGTCCCTCTACAAAGCAATTCATGACAAAGCTTTAAATACTTTGTGATGTATCACATTATGAACTAACACTTTATTGTTTAGTTGTACCAAAACTTATGGTACATTAGAAGCAAGAAGAACAATCTCAGATCTCTCTCTTGCTTCACAGTTTTAACTTCCATTGGATAAATGTGAATAAAGAGACTGTGGATGTATCAAGAGAGGATAGATCATAATTTTTTAAAGGAAACCACTGTCAACACCAAATGATGAAAACTTTGAAAAACTGAACCACTTTGTGTAAGAGTTTTAAAAACTACTGGTAATTTATAGCTAGATTCTATTCCAGAAACTTTACAGCTCCTCCTTTACAATAAGTACATACTGTACTTTAACATAGTGGGTTTACAGCTCTTAGCAGTTTAATTACATAGATTCTCAGAACTCATTTCACAGAGTTGTACCACTGTACACTGCAAAAATTCAGATACCTTGTGTAAGCTCATGCAACAAAAAATTTTCTCCTGTCATCAAGTCCTTGCAGGAAACTTATTGGGTGACACATAAAACACATCCTATATACTAACAGTGCCCTACTGATTTCAGTAGGGTATCAGATACATCAAACATACTGACAGTTCTCACAGTAAGAACATTAATAGCACTTAAAACTGAATCACTCTGGCTGAAGTGAAAATCTGAAGGATTTATAAAAATCCTTCAATGCTAGTGTTACCAGTACTTCTTTGAACTAATCCATCAAGTCCCTGCAATTAGCCATTATATCATTCATTTCAAAGAACAATTTACAAGGGCAGCATTTTGCTTTCCATCTGAATCTTCAACAACTATTAAAACTTTAGTAATTCTTAGATGTTAATGTCACCTGTTTAAAACAAACATCATCTGCTAGGTAACAGAGACAACAGAATTAACTGTGTTGCTGCAGAACTGGGGCACAAATTTTACTAAATTAAGGAATCTCAAGCAGCTGCAATGACCATAAGGTTCAAGAGCAATTCCTGTACTTTAAGAATGTAAAATTTGTGCTAAAGTCTCACAGATCACTGGACTTCTGCCCATCCTTCTCATAAAAATTAGTAAAAATCCCACTGCATATGCCAAAGTTATACTAGGAAGTGGGAACACACAGAGAAAAATATTTGTGCAAAAAGCATTAGTCTGATTTAATTTTCACATTAGTAAGAAAGATGTCATGGTCCCAGGATGTATCTATGTAATACTATTACAGAAAAAGCAAATATTAAGGCTTTATGTGATTCAGTTTGAAGAAATTCTCAGACATCATGGCCTAGGAGTTCCAGGAAAACATAGGTATTGATTTCAGAATAACTCAGCTTATTGATCAAAAAGCTTTTGCTTCCTTCACCCAGTTTTTTTGGTAAAGGTTAAAGGTTAATTTCTACTCGAGTATAAATCCACTGCAGCCACAGCATCTAGCTGGAGTCCCCTATCAGAGGCTGATTTAATAGAGAATATTTGAGAAGGTTGTCCCTCCCCCTGCAGCTCCTGTCACCTAGAGCACACATTCCCAGGACTTCTGGTGGACATGCTACAGTGACAATACACAGCTCTCCTATTCCTGCATCCACACCAATCAATGCAGTTACACTGGGAAAGCCACCTGCCCCACAGACCCCTGTGGGGTGGCCCTGCCACAGCTACACGGCTATCCAGTTCTGTTTCTGTAGACAGGGGATGCTTGTGTGTATCCAAAATCAACAGTCCCCTGTCTCAAGTCTCATCAGGAGCCAAGGACTCTCCCCTTCAAAAGAACAGCTCAGCTGGTAATAAAAGCTGCTTGATCATCAAGTTCAAGAGTGAGGCATCAATCCTAATGGTCTCAGAGACAAGTCTGAAGCACTCTGACTGCCAGGCTGTGTTAAAGCATTCAGCTCCATATGGCACAGTGCAGGAGCAAAGCCTCTCCCCTCGGGAATATTTGGAGCCTGCTGTGGACAGAGCGCTGATGCTGCACATCAGGGAGGAAAACACACTGCAGAGCAGGACTGAAAGCACTGTGTGACCTTGGAAGAGCCTCGTGTCCCTGGGGAGATGCACAGCAGGAGAACATCTCCCACAGAGACCACAGCAGGATATATTTGGAACTATAAATACAACCTAACGTGAAGACATTGTATTACATTTTTTACTTACAGCTGTTAGGAACTTGCTTGTATCTCTGAAATCTCTTGGGTCTGTTCTTCCACTAGCCTTGCAAAATGGTCAGGAGCACTCTCCTCAGTTACTAGAAAAACAGTAGGAGCAAGCCGGACTAAAAGAGACTCTTGATACAGACTGCTGGTTAATCATTTGCCTGTTAAATTAAACATGTAAACAAAGCTTCATAGCAGAGATGCTTGTTAGGGAGTATTTATTAGCTCTTTCATGTTTCCCTTCTTAAAAGTTCTTTTATTCTTCAGCATTGTATCTTGATGCTAATTTTATTACATTCAGCAATATAATTACATTCAGCTTCAGCAATATAATCTTATAGTATAAAGCATCACCAGTGGTTATGCAAGAAAAGGAAATTAAGAGAGAGCTCAAAGGCAGATATATGTCTGTTACAAGGTTTATGAAAAACATGCATGTCCTGACAGATGCTGTGAGTTGAGGGGTAATTACACAGAGCTGAGATAATCACTGGGTAAGCCTGTGTAAAGTAATCTGGTGAGCCCACCTGCATATGGTCCTATTTCTATTACCACCCTAAGAAGCAGACCTGATGATGGATTTTGGCACCCTGTTGTTACTGTACTTTGATGTATCTTTATAAATCCAGTGCCTGGCTTTTTAGCAGCAACTTTGCTTTTTCTGTCACTTAATAAGACCCACACGTAGTAACTTTAGAAATACTGCAGTTAAGAAGATATAAATGTTTTGACGTAATGGTCATGACTACAGATGAATTTATTTTTATTTTTATTTCAATGCCTGAACTGCAAATGTGCACAAGTGAAGAAAATATTTAACAGTGGTCTGTCAAGAGGATAGCTTAAAAAATCCCACGAAATGGTCAGGATTGAATTAGTAAATTCTTAATCAAAGTTGAGAACAAAATAACATGTAGTTGTCATTGATACAGAAAGTTGGAATATGCTCTCTAAAATGTTAACTACATATAGCTCAACCTAAAATTCTTCAGCCCACCCTAGCAAAGACTGCAAGGTAAGGTCCTTTTCAGTTATAACGCTGACTATGCCAGTATGACAGATGTTTCCTGTCCCACTGGCTCCATTACTGCTTCACTCAATTTCTGTGTTTCCAGCAAATGTTGGCTAACTGATAGGTTTTAATCTTTCTCATTCATGCTATTGTGTCTGTATCAGGCCAGTACAAATTAACTCAGAGCATTAACATTACAGATTCTTCATCTTTTGCACAAGACCCATGCATCATATTTTCTTCTGTGAGTTCTCAGAGATGATTTGAAGATGTTTTTCTGTTTGACATATGCTTATATCAAGAGCTCCATGCTTTCAGATCTCCAGTACTTGCTTCAATTTTTCCTATTTTCCACTTCTATTTTCCAAATAAGCTTTTGGAATTGTCACCAGGAGTCAGGATCGAGGAAAAAGCCCCATAACTAAGTGCTGAGCTCATTTCACCATATGTGAAGTTGCAACTAGAAGCCAAGGCATTTTTTTTGTATCAACTAATTTATTGCAGAAAACACCAGAAAATGGAGGAGCCAAGGTACTGGGCCAATAGGAGAGCACTGAAGGCCTATCCCAGCTGTCAGCAAAAGCATTGGGGAGACTGGATCTGGGCCTAAGGTTTTCGAATCTGAAGCTGGAAGGGTCTTGCCACAAGAAGAAAAATCTGGTTCATGCTACAACATAATCAACTCTATTTCAACACTAACAGTAACCTTTTAAAATTGCTCCCAGTGTAAACAGGCTCTTGAGACAATAATGTTTGGTGCCCATGGAAAAAAAGCTGTGGTAAAATGAGAATATTAAACAGTATGGAATACATAGCTCTGTCTGTGTCTGTGTGTGTTGATCCATCAGATCATATAACAGACCTAATAATGGCCTTGGGTGCTTTTGTAGATGATTTGAATGGGTCCTCTAATTCTACAGGAAATAGAGCCTGGATACCCCCTACAACACAGATTTTTTACAGCTCTTTATTCAGCAATGCTTTCTGTAATCTCACTCTGTTTAAATAAGGAGACAGAAAATCACAGAGCAATGGCACCAACCAGCAAGTGAAACGATGCCTGTGTACATGTTCACAGGACCCAGGCCTTGTGGCACAGCTAAAAAAATTTATAACAGATTCCCATACAAAAGGTGAGATTCTCACACAGCAAAAACTGGTGCAGCTCTTTATTAGGAGAACTCATAAGGGCTTCCTTTATGGTGTCAACTCTCTCTAGCTATTGTTACAGACATTTAAGGTGACTTACAAGGATATCAAAAGGAGTCAATCCACTCTGATTTTATGGCATTTTAATGGATTTCTTTTGGCAGTTTAGGGGAATATGAAAAGGTTGCACCCTTCTGCAATACATAATTAAACTGAGTAAAGGGGAGCACTGTTGTTATGAACACATGAACTGTCTATTAGAGCTATACCCACCTATGATGGGAATATTTTTGGTCAGTTGAACAGGGGAACTGGACGGCAACAAGCAGAAAGGCAAATAACAGCCTAAGAAGTAACCATCCAATAAACCAACAACAGGAGTCAGGCCTGCATGGAACAGACAATAAGATGCACCCAATGAGGACACACACAGCAGAGAACAGTCTACATGACACACAGGATAAACACTGTACCTGTCATGTTGAAAAAGCCTCATCTGGGATCTCCAGATGTTTGTTTGCATTTTTTTTAATAATCTTTTATTGCTCTACTTTCTAGTACTTTTCTCCATCTATATACCTTCACATGGGCCAGAATAGGTATTTAGGAAATTTAGTGTGGGATTCCAGATACTTCTCAGCTGACCATCATCACATGCAAAATACATTGGTCTTTCACAGCTAAAATCTTGTGATATAGTCCTCACTGAAATTGTCTAGCTTTAGCTTTATCTTCCAAATATTAGATGCTACAAATCATCCTCTACTGCTAGAATTACCTGCCCCAGTTATATATTTGTTAGTAGAAGACAAGTTCTCTCTAAATCAAGACTGAAATGCAGTAAGCCTTAAATCTCTCATCCTCAAGTCCTTCCCCATTCTTAATTTTTTTTTTACTTTCTACATTTATTCCAAGTGCCCAACTAACTTGTGAATGCATGGACACCAAAGAGCCAGGCAAGTTACAATGTGGAATGATTTTGCTAAAGCTGTTTATAACTTTCGTGTCTTCTCTACAAGCACAGGATGTTCCTTGCTTATATGTCCCACAAGCACTCCACTGAGCTGCACTGGGAATGCCCATGCAACTGCTCATTCAGATGGCCCCCCAGGCCCTGCCAGTGTTACTGTATGCAGTGCTCTGGTAATTTTGACCAACATACAGACCCTGCATTTCCCTGAATAATCTCTTTCTCCCCCATTACATGACAGAATAACACCTGTACAAGTACCATCTCGATCCCTGCCAAATGCAAGAAAATTTAAATGAAAAAAAATCTTCTAGAGCAACACAACACAAGAATTGGAGATCTAACACAGTTCTTACTTAATTTAAGCACTCAGTCACCTCCACTCTTTTATCTCTTCTTGCAAGCATGGTGAACTCTCAAGGTTTACACAGGGAGCCAGAGGCAGGCAGGAAATCAGGACCCTTCACCCCTTTCCAGGGGCTGCAGGGCCTGAACTAGTCTAAAACCAATCAGTTACCTATCTGTTGTTATACAAAAGCAATAAAAAGACAGAAGCTCTCCACATGGAAAAACAAGACCTGGGATTCACTTAACAGAAAGATCTAAGTACTAAGCACTAGCAGAAACCCCCGTGCTGGCTGCTGCTAACACCTGTCAGCACCGCTGAGATAACATTTGTTTCACACATGTCCTGGCTTGGCAGGCACCTGATTTACATTTTCACACTTTGTATCAGCTTTCTACACACTTGCTCTCTAGCACAGCGTTCATACATCAGACACCACTGTCATCTCATTTTTTAGTGCTGTCATAGCTAGATTATTGCAGAGGATAAAACTCTTGCTCTGAAGTACACCTGCATCAAAACACAGTAACCTTGAGGTAGCATATGAATTAATGACACACAAATTTTAGATTAAAAAGCCATTAACCCATTAATAACCAAGCCTATTTAATTTCCCAACTTCTCCTTACTGCACTCTAATAATGAACTCCGACTGTTAAATTAAAAACAGTAACCAGTAACTATGACTTCACTTGTCTTAACAGAATTGCACCCATTTCTAGCAGTCCTAAATTTGGTCCAGAAACCACTGAACTCACTAGTCCTATTTTCTCATGTGCCAAGGTAGGATAGACCTGTAGCAAAACTCTCTCTTTTTAATAGCTTATAGTGAGCTGGCCTCCAATTACAACAGGTGCCAAAACTGTTAGATATGTGTTTACCCGCTCTGAAGGATGCAGTGGTGGTAAGAACGCTTTGTGCCATTTGCAGCTCCACTGGCAAGAAGGATGGACTGAACCAGCAGGCAAAGATACTTCTGGCAAATCTCTTAACTGAAGTTAACATTGCTTTTCTGTAACCACTAGAGATGTATCACTGAAGGAATGACACTAAACACTTATGGACTGTGGCTTATTTGCAGCCAATAAAAAGTATTAATTAACTGCACTATGGCAGAGACATAAGTCAGAGAACATATATAATACAGGACCCCATTCCTCAGAAATTATGATCTAAACTGACACAAGGGCAAAGTGAAACAGAGAACCCAAGAGGCAAAATTATCTATCCATGGTAAGTCTGTTGCAATGTTTGTAACAGTACCAAGGTATTTTGCCTTTCAGACCCTGCTCTACTGGTTTTCTCCAGAACCCTTAAGTCCTGCACTACAGACAGGTAGAGATGTTAGGATTTTCCAGAGGCATCTGTCTAGTGTTAACAAAAGAGCACTTCTGAGTAATATTTAAGCCATACATGAGTAACTTAGTAGTTGCTATGATTGATAATTCAAGACAGAAAATATTAGCAACTGTTTCTTAACAAGTAGCTCTTAAAAAAGGAGGCTCCAAATCTGCATACAGGCAGTCAGCAGAGCACTGCAGAGACACAGCAGATTGCAAAAACCCTGACAGTCCCCCACAAACAGAGATGTGGAAGAGATTACTGAATAACATCTAGACCGATTCCCAGAGAATTACACAGACAGGCAACTTGTGAAGTTCTCCAATTGCATGAGTTCCTGACGAACAGAGTTTTACTGGGCAGCAGCAGGCAGCAAACGTCTTGGCCCTTCAGAGTAGCCTGATCTGAGCTTTAAAGATTACAAACTCTGGGAGAGGTTATCACTGACCAATGAAAACTGTGTCCTTCCACCAGCAGGATGTACGTTGCTGTCAGGGCTAGTAGGGAAATTTCTCATGCGTTTCTGCCCTTGTGAATTTGGTTAGTCTTATAAGAAAAAGGTCTGGAAATGCAGAGAGCTGCACCCTTATGAGCTTGCACATCTAGTACAGGGATTAGCCCAGAAGGCTTGGACATTTGTGTGGAGTTTGCAGTGGATGTTTATAAGAGATCTTTTTCCTTTTTCAGCTTTCCTGTCAGATGTCAGAGCTCAGGTGTTTTTTGTAGAGCAAGCAGAATAACCTAACCTATGAGAGAAACCAGCAAGATCTTTCACATGCCATTTTCACATGTGACTGTGCTCAGGTATCCTTAAAGCAGTGTGCAGTCATGCCTCAACCCTTAGCCCACTTGTTTTGTTAAAGCAACAGAGCTCTAGTAGTGAAAGTGTTGGTATGGCCAAGAAAAAGAAAAAGTATAAGTGGGACAAATGAGAGGGAAAAGAATAATCTCCTCCACAGGCAGAAAAGCTTGGGTTCAGAGTCTCCCTTCAGAGGCACAGAATCAGGAGTACAGAACGGGAACTGGATGACACTCCACAGGCCTCACTATAAGGAAGTAATCTATATTTGCCCTGCTAGAATGGTGTATATTAGTAGATTAAACACAGTTAATAAATTAATACTTTATATCTTACTCTATGATGCTGGGGCCAACAGACTCTCAACTGATCGTAGAGCTTACAGTTTTCAAAAGTCTCTTAATTCTTAGCACAATCTTGTGATAGCACTAAGAAAGTTCTGAAAATATCTTACCTAGAGAAATAAGGAAATTTTACTTAAAAATAAGAAAGGCAAATGACTACAAACCAGGATATAATAATGTATCAGCCCACTATGTGGTGGGAAGGATGGCCTGTCAGATTCCAAACTTTTCATGGAGCCATGTTTTTCAAGAAGTCTGTGTTACAGGATATGGACCTATTTCAACAAACACAGAGGGGTTTTCTGTACACCACCACACATCTTACAACCCAGACTTCAGACAAACATAAAAAAGATTGACCTGTTGCTGACGGTAAGGAGAGCCCAAATTTGCCAAGCTGTGTGAGAAAGTCTAGCCCACGGCTACAAAGAACCTCCTGGCAGCTCAAGGAGTTCTGTTTTCGGTTAATCAGCTGGTTCCCAAAGGAAATGGGACTGTGACAGTCACAATGGAGGAGTAATTTTTTGTGCAGGTAAGCTCACATCCTGTGTGACTTGTAAACTTATTAGCAGATTTCAAATGAAGCTGACAGAGGAATGGGCAATTCAGAGTTAAGAGGAAACAGGCAGCTAAATAGAGGACACTATCTTCAGCATCTGGCTGAGGGAAGAGCTTTTGACATCAGAGAACATAGTTGGAATGCTACTCTTTTAAATTTTGCAACTATAAAAAAGTCAAAGTTTGCATAAATCATGAAGCAGAAATCTATAGAAACCAGATTTGTTACTTCATTTGTTCTTTTTGTTCTGAAGGAAAAGTTCAAAGCTTTTCTGGATGGGATACTATTCCCACATTGATTTCTCAGTGGTACACAAATCCTATTACGGTATCACAGCACATATAAAATGGGGGACTAAATGCTTCCCCTAAGTGGTTGAATGGTAGACAACAAATACACTATTTTACTTAAGAAGTTAAGAGGTTACTTTGGTACAAACACTGGAGCAGAAAAAGGTTATTAAAGTATTCTTGGCACCAGCTTCCTTTCTCCCTTGAATTCTTGTTTTAACTCAGTTTTCACTTCAACCCTGCCTTTACGGAATTTCATTGAATACAGAAGAAAGCATTTTCTTTGCTGCCTGTGGTAAAGAAACCTGTTGGTTTTGCTCAGTCTGAGATGTAGGTATGCCACCAACAGGATTTTCTTGCCAGCATGACAGCAGATATTGCTGTCAGTACAGCTGGCCTCAGGTTCCAGAAGCGTGTGACCCTGGGGTCATACAAAGGCATCTAATTATAACAGAGGGCTGTGTGTTTTATAGAAATAATAAAGTTCTACAAGCAAGAGGAAAACAGGAACATTTCACAAAGGGCTGAGTAAATGTTACTTTGCTGATTTCCACTGGATACTATGTGTTTCCAGTGCTGAAAGTGCCATGTACCCTTCAGACTGGGATGACGCATCTCAAGCTTGGCTGAAAACATGTCAGAGCCCTGATGGCTTTCACCTGACTTCAGTGCTCAGGGTGCTGCAGTGGAACAAGAAATCTGGACGCATAAGGGAGAGATCATTCTGCAGTCTTAATAATATAACATTTTAAATTTAATTTCAGGGTTATAAAACAACCTTGAGAAAAGGCTTTCAGGTCTCAAACTAGAGCTTATGGAGCTGACATGTGCTTTACTGTCATTCTCCTAGTGTCAGGCATAGAGCTTAAAGAAGATGCTGAAAAGCAAAAATATTATCCTTTCTCCTGGTACTCACTGATCTCCATTTTCCTCTAAGTCAGAAGATGCCAGTCACAACCCCAGGCCTATGAAGTCACTCTGGAGAATTTCCTGTGGGGAAAGGGTGCCTGCCTGTCTTGGTGGGTCCTGACTGAGTGCAAAGACACTGCCCTTACAGAATCTGTGTTCTGTACAGAATTAAAAAGATGAAAGTGGACAGAGAGTAAAGCAAGTCATTAAAGAGGATAAATAGGCTTTTTTCACCCAAGTTTATCCCTGCATGAGAAACAATGTGAGCTGTGAAGTTGTCTTCACTGGATAGATTTGCATCAAACACCCACTACCTTTCCTTCTCCAAACAACTGATGAATCCAACACAGGCACATATGGCACACTCCTTTCCTAATTTAACTCTTGTATGATTGTCTCATGAATCAGGTGCTTTGTTGAAAAGATTGTGCTTTGATGCGGATGGAGAGGACTGAGAATGGATACAGAGCTGTTCAGACACTGGCTCAGCTGAGAATTTAAAAGAAAACCAAAACCCTAATGACACATGAGCTTTAATTTGCCATCCAGCATTAGACACATGAGCCACTCTCTCCAGTTGTCCATTAGCACCAGGGACAAATGGCAAACACAATAAATCCAAGGAAAAACGCAGTCTTTATTTTGATTTAACCAGCAACTTCAGGAAAGGCCTAATCTTCTTGCAGTTTACACAGAACGGATGTTTATTTAAATAACAGTGGAGCAACAATATAGAAGCTGACTGGGAAAACAAAGCTTGATATTTTAAAATATGAATAAAATTACCAATTACAGCAGTTACAGTTCAATGTCCCAACAGCAGTACAATATATAAAGCTCCTGTCAAATGATTTCTATCCAGCATGAGTTTTTGAACTGATATCACTAATCGTACGTTAGCCTCAGTGTAAGATAGTTTTTGCAGAACTAATATTATCTTGCTACTAAAGACCTTTTCAAAATAAAAAAGATACCTCAACCTAATTATCTTAATGCCATACAAACTCTAGTATCAGTATTGACCTTTTTACTTCCTTTAGAAATCACAATCAACATCCATCCTGCAGATTAATCTTCTAAATTGTTTCCTTGTCAAAGTGTCATGCTTTTTCATTAGTAATTGTAGCTAATTGGAATTCTCCCCAATCTGCTATGCAGCTAATTATCTAAAACAGACTTCACTGCCAGAGTATGCATGTTGTCTCTGTTATATGGTAAAAGGTACCATCATTATTTGTATCACCATAGTCCTTAGATTCCCAAATGATGCTCTGCTTTTCATCTGCTAGGTGCTGTACAAACACAGAATTAATCTAGCACTTCAGTATCAATACAGCCATGTTCACATTTGAGTGCTCTGGTGCTTGGGTCTGAGCACACATGTGCAGAAAGCATCAGATGAAAAGCAGACCAGTCAGTCCTTACTGTCTGGAGGCAGGAGGGCCATACAAATGAAGCCATTTCATCCAGGATGATGAAAAACTTCAGAATGGGCAGAAATTTAACTTGGAATCTTCTGATCCAAGTTTACAGCTTCACAAATAGCTCACTTCCAAGCATTTATAGTTCATACATGCCACAATCCAGACTAGGAAAACCTGAAACTGAGTTGCGATAACACAGCTGGCATTTCTTAATTACACAGTCAAAATACAGTCCTGGTTTCCAGAATATACTTGGAGTACTTTCTCTCTAAAGAGAGAGGAAAAGATGGGAAAGATAGACAACCTGCTAGCAGCAACATGGAAAGAACCTGCTGTCAGTTTCCTGATGTCAGTTTGCAGGAGGCGCTTGGCACTGCCAGGGCAGCCTGAGGTTTATGTGGTGGCAGGTTGGGTCAGGGAGACATCCTGATCCGTGCGGGATTTGAGGAGGCCGCAGCCCACTCAGGGCCACAGGCCTGTGGACATGAATGCTGGCTCACCACCCCAGCTTCCTGATGTCAGTTTGCAGGAGGTGCTTGGCACTACCAGAGCAGCCTGAGTTTTATGTGGTGGCAGGTTGGGTCAGGGAGACATCCTGATCTGTGTGGGATTTTAGGAGGCCGCAGCCCACTCGGGGCCACTGGCCCCTGGACACGAATATTGGCCCTTTTGCATGGGAAAAAAACCTCACCATGTATCTTTTTCATGTACATGATTACAGCCAAGAGAAAGGCAGTGAACTGACAGCATTATCCCCTTCACATCAGTGGTGGGCAGAGTGCAGTAAAGCAAGATTCTGAAAGGAGCTCCTAAGCAACTACTTGAAACAGCCATTTTAACATCTTCCTGAAGAGCCACAGAGATGAATAACAAAACACAACATTCAGGAATAACATTCCCCAAAACAAAATAGGTTGAATTTTAAGGATTTTGAGAAAACTCACACAATCCTTTCAAGGCACAAAGTAATTTTAAAAAATTAAATTGAAAGTTCACCTGAGATAAATGTTACTGCCCTTTTCACACAAAGCAGGACAAAAGCAGCAAGACTTGTGGGATTCTGGTGGGAAGGGAAGAAAATATTAAACTGTTCTTCTAGGGGAGTTTAAACTGATGTAAATTGGAGATGGAAAGTGATTGGGACTGAAACAGATGCTGATGAGATTTTGAAGGGAAGCAGACTCAGTGACATGTGCTAAGCCAGGCCATGTCTTTATGAAGCAGTCTGCATCAACTAGTGTGTAATTCATCAACATTTCTGGCTTCTTCAATAAGCTTAGGGAATTTTTGTCAACATTTATCTGAATTTCCCACTATTCCCCAATAACATTACAGCCCCAAGAGATGAGCCTACTAAGGGCCCCAAATCTCTGCTTGTTCGTTACCTCCATCATCACTGCAACTTGCACACACACCCTTTCATGCCAAAGCAGGCTTTTTTCCTTCCCACCTGCCTTCTTTCCATCCTCTGTCCTGGCTTCTGTATCAGCATCAGTCTGCAACTTACATGACACCAGTGCATAGAAAGTTACAGTTTGTGGTGATTTATAACCAAAGGAAATTCTGAAAATTATTTGTTGATTGGCACAGCAGGTAAGAACTTCTTAACAAAATTTACTCAGTAATTGGACTGTTGTAATCAAACCATGTCCTCACTTACTTGTGCAAGTTCATCTGTCAATAAATGATCAATAACAAAGTTATTCCCCATTTGCCCAAAGTTAAATTGGCCACAGCTTTTTACATACTTCATGTTCAAATATTGCCATATTATGAAACAGTGCTATGAAACAGAAATTACTGATATATACTCCTAATTACAGCCAACCTAAAGACCTTTTTGAGTGGAGATTTATATAACTATTACCAGATTGCTCTTATATTTTTATTTCAGGAAGTCACTGTGCTGTTGCCAATTCATAAAGCAGCTTCAAGATCTGTTTATGCTGAATGACATTAAGATATAAGGGCAAGAAAATATTCACTAAAGTTTAAGGTCAACAATATGCCATGTGAAATATATACTGAAATGAATTAACTGCAAATATACCACATCAAATATTCCAGGAGCTTTAGTGTTTATGCCTGTTTAACTTTTATAGATATATATACACAAACACACTCATAAACATATATTTCCCAAAAAATAAACTTCAGATCCCTGGCAGTATTATCAACATATTACCATTCAGATATTGCATGTACTTCATTCTTTGGCCTGATAGCTATCACGTCAACTTTAAAAGACTCCTGTTTCTAATTAATAAGAACATAAAAGTGTTTATGCAGGAGGAGAACCTAGGGAGTTTATTACACTGAGGCCTGTTCAGAGCCAGTGTGGTTTTGTCATGTGCATGTTAAAACTGACACAGCCAAGTTTGGTTACAGCTGGTAGAGCATCTGCAAGTCATTTACATACTTTCAAATGCTGCGATGATAAACACACACAGCTCTGTGACCATCTGATGGTTACGTCTCAAAGTGAATGAAGAGAAAGCATTCAGAAAAAGAGAGGATAAATTGCTTAGAATGAATTTGGGGAAGGGTGGGAATGAAGAGGAAGAAGCCCGAAAGATATTTCTAAGGACATGAGCAGAACTTATTTTGCACTCCTTATTCTACAGAAAGTTACTCCTGCCACATTTATATTGTGGAGGCATAGCCCAGGGAAATACGGCTATGCAGACAGATAGGAAGTGAGTTTGCTTATCACACAGCTGCCTGCCTGACCTCATCATAACTCCCCAAGGGAAATCTCCTTTTGGGCAGAGACTGATCCCAGCACAGATTTCGTCTACTCAAGACCAAACTTCTGACTCCAGCCTGAGCTAAGAGTTTATTTCCTCTCATACAGTGGACAGGGCTCCTTCTCAGATGTTGACTTTAATCACAAGAATTAGCCTTACTAGCAGTCCCAAATCAATCACTTCAATATAAGTATTATTTAGACATACCCAAAGGAGTCCTTTTTGTCTGTTTTGCTTTGAAGTTAAGAACCTCTCACTCTTTTTTCATATCTCTAAGGAATGAGAAAAATGCCCAAAGTTGGATCTGCAGTCACACTCTCACTATAGCCAATTCCAATGAATAGTCCTGGTGGTAGAATTGTAGTTTAAGGTCTTTCTGAAATAGCTTGGGGTGTTGGTGACCCTCTAATCTGCTTTATCCATTCATACAAGATCTATTAAAGGACTAAAAGGATGTGGTGTAAGTTAGAAGGAATGTGTTTGGACAAGCACTTTGCATTATGTACTTCTTGGCTATGGCTGTCAGCTTCTTTATAATTTTTTTTTACAAGCAGAAAAATTACTCTAAATTTCAGCACATATAAAAACCCAGTAACAGCCTCCTTTGAAATACAGAAAAATGTGTACACTTGAAAGAAAAGTTTAAATTTGGAAGTTCTACAGGTTTTATTGGTATTTCTGACATTCACATCAACAGAGACCAGCTGTTGACAATCAGCTGACTCCTCATTGGTGACACCGCTTCAGAAAAGTCAGGTGATCTCTGTAGAATTTCTACTTAGTCAAAAGTTATCAACATATTTTTAGATCTGGATTTACACAGTCTATTCTCTTTAGCTCAAAACATTTCCCATTAAATCCTGAGGACAAGTGTTCCAGTCAACCACAGCCATACATGTAGTAAATATACCTCCAAACCAGCCTCCAGACTGCTCTAATTTACAGTGGTAGAAGTAGGGATGAGGAAAACACAGTTAAAAAAACCTGACTAGTTTGAGGATTATGTGAGCAAAAATAGCTGCGATTTCTTGCTACAAAATTAGCAATTACAGCCTGGAGGCCTAGCTATAAAGTCCCGGGACAACAATGATAGATGGATTGTACTGCCTTCATGCTTTTATCAAGAGACCGAAAAAGAGAAGACATCATTTCTGTTTTGCCTGCTCTCTCATTTTAACTTTCACAGTGAGTGTGAATGTATGTCCAGTTGTGGATATTTCTCTCACTCCTTAGACAAGATCTAAATCTTATGGCTGAAAGACAAAGAGCAAAATTAATTGTGACCAAGAAGGTTCAATCTGCACAGATGAGCAAGAACACATGACTCGAGTTAATGTCTTCCTCATTGTTCTGCAAATTAAAAACTAATCAATAATAAACAGCTACAGAAACCATAAAAGTATGATTCCATAATGGTAAAATTATGAAGTAATTTTAAAATTACCATAATGCCCATATATTGGGTATTACTACTGTCTGCTCAAGTGCCTCATGGTGGATTAACCTGAGCCATTTGACTTTGTGTTGTTGACTTTGATGAACTAGGCACACAGGAGTTTAGTTTACATTTCTGATATGCAGGGGCCTTGCACAACCTAAACTCACATTCACAGAATCTCACTTGCAACCAGTGCAGCAAAAGCACTTCACAGGATCAGAGTGAAAGATACAAAGAGATATCAATGCCCATACAGGTTGCTTTGGCAAGAAGACGACACATTGCAGAGCAGACCTTACTCCCATTCTTCCTAACATTCTCAATGACACCATTGCTCCCTATGGTGCTACTTGTGATTCCTGCAGGTATAAGCAGGAGTAGATAAAGGTGCAAATTGTCTGGAAACAGTCTTGAGAGAAGCAGTAAAAAAATGGGGCAAAGATGAAATTTTTTTCAAGTAGTGCAGCAAGCAAGTTGCCCTAAACACAGCAAAAGTCACATCAAACAATTATTCTTCTAACTAAAAACCAGTTGAGATCACTACTGGGAGGAGCTACGATCCATGCAGACAAACAGGTGGCCCCGAGTGGAAGTGGCATGTCATTGGGACACTGTCCTTAAAACAGGACACATGACACACCGAAGTTTGCAAACAGTTGGCTTCTTATATGTGGGCAGAACAAGCCCACGCTGTTGGAACAGTACCATAAACCACTTCTTCTGCAAAAAAACAGTTCTGGGCATCTGGCCATGTGACAATACAGGGAGGAATCAATCCTAAACCTAGAGATGCTCAATAAACTAAACAATCAAAGGGTTTACATGCTAGTGAACTCAGATAAACACATCTATAACAATTTTAACTTTGTTAAAGAGCCAACACCTCTATAATACTTCTTATTCTGTTTACTCCTGTGTAATTGCAGGCTTGATAGTAATCCTAAACACCTTGGTTGAGAAAGGGGAAAAGGTACAGTGACTGAAATGGCAAAACTGACCACCATTACCAGCTATACCTGGTATAGAGAGCATTGCAGCAAAACACAGACTTCAGTTGCTCAACAAGCAAATTACTTCCTGCCTTTGAAAGTGTATTTCTGGGCTCAAAAATATAAAGACTAATGATAATCATTCAAAAATCTTAGAAAGATACATAGAAGCTTAAAGAAAAGCATATAATCCATAGACAAAATGATAATTTGTCCAGTATAGAAAACTATGCCTGAGGCAGGAGCGGAAGTCACCCATGTTTGACCACTCCAAAGTCAGGATATTGGCTTTGACCAAAATGGGCTGGTTACTGTAATCTATGATTTCCACTACTATAGCTACCCTCTTGTCTATTTTTATGTGCTGTGCAGTCTATTGAGATTCAGCTAAGTATCTTCTTTTGTCTGGCAACTCCAATGAGGATAGGATTGGAAGACAAAGACAGAGCTTGATTTTTTAAATTACTCTCTGGTGCACATCAAACAAGTGTCCCAATTATACTAAACCTATTCATACCATCTGTGACCCACAAACATCTGTGTTTCCACAAAGGTGCACAAGTATATCTCAAGTAGACAGACTCAGTCTTGTACTGTGGGGTCCAAGGAGCAGTAGGCAGAAAAAAAAAGGTGATGTTACAAAAGTATCAGCAAAGCAATATTTATGCTTGAGATAGGCAACTGCTAAAGACCTGGAACAACCTCCTGTTAGTATTACTGGGGGGAAAAAAAAAAGCCAAAGGTTACAAGACATACCCTTAGCTGGTGCCAGAGACTAAGTGATTATTCAGGGGACAACTTCCAGCTCCAGGTCAATAGTCTAAGCCATCCCCTCAGAGTCCTAAATGTCTCTAGGAAGAAGATTAATATTGGGAGCACATTTGGCAAGTCACTCAGCACAGGTTGTGCCACAGCTGCTCTCTGCACAGCCTTGTCACTGAAACTGGGAGATACCCACACAGCTCTCTCCAGTGCTCTCCTGCACGACGAGCCAGCCACGCTCCCCACAGCTGCCACAGCCAGGGCAGCCAGCTCGGCTAACCCGCACCGGTGCTTAGAGCACAGGCTCTAAAAACAGCATGGCCAGAACCACATCCTGGACATCTGTACTTTCCCCTTGCTAGCCCACCTCCATAGTGTGCTCTACCATCAGTCTTGAGCTCCCATTACTAACTCCTGTTTTATTTAACTGCTTAGAGCAGAGATCAGAAAGGAAAAAATCCCTGTAGGGAGTATTACTAATTCAGTGAAATCCTGCAGGGACTAAAAAAATCTGCACTAAAATGAAGCATGCTCTGGAGTTTGCAAAAGACTAGCAGAGTTTGAGAGAAAACAGGTACTCTCAAGCTGTCACTGCTTTTCTTTGCAGAAATCCAGCTTTGTGGAAAAATGCAACATTTTGATTTGTGAATCTGATCCAATTTTTTTTAACTGGGCTGCTGTTCAAAGTAATGTATTAAAGAACTTTCTCACTTCAAATTATTTTCCCATTTTAGCTTTCTGGAAGTAGATGCTCTCCACTGACCAGATTTGTTATTTCGGTTATTCACTATTTCCAAAAGTAATGACATGTTATTCATTTAACAGCTTCAGTTCTCAACTCACTATTATGCAGTCCTGATTAAATCAGTCAATCATTAGTGTGAACTTGAAAACCTCAATTTTATTTTTAAAATGCTGTTCCCAACTGCAGTGCATGCAGTTTTTAGTATGTAACAGGACATTGCATGGGAAGTATGGCAGAATTTAGCCAGAAGCTTTTTGGCACAGAGCCTCTCACACCTCTTGCCCTTTTCCTGGATTAGGCATATTTCCTGGATGATCATTAGGCACATATAACTAATCTCAGTAACCATCTATCAAGAAGTGAAAGAACTGAGCTGGCTGATATACATAGATTACTTCATAAATCACAGCGGTCTCAAAGGCATTGCTTGCTGAGCAGTTTTAGAAAATACATCCTGAGTAGTTACACGTGGCTTTTGGAAGCTAATGCAGTATTTACAAAACTGCACTAATAAGACTAACAGCTTCACTTTGTGCATCAAAATGCTGAAAACTGGCACATCAATTCTCAATAGAACAGCTTAAGAAAAAAAAAAGCCACTCCACAGAAGCTAAATTCTGAAGTCCCAGATGACATCATGACATGTCTTGAAGGCCAAGCCCAGGATCACAGAATACAGAAGCACAAGTCCCTTCTGCCCTACCCAGAGATCAGGGGCTTGGACATGCGAAGCTGTTCAGATATCTTCTGAGACTTTCAAGAGCACCTAGCCCAGTTTTGTACTTAAGTGAAAAAAAAAAAGGTTTTAAGATCCCACTCCGTTTGAGCACATCTGAAATATTTGCTAGCAATTATCAGCTTCAATGACATGGTCTCACAGCTAGAAGTTCATCTGAGTATTGATATATGTTTCTGTCCAAAACAGGTGGCAGACAACAACACACTATATTCCAGCATGGGCCAGCTGTGTAGAGACTGAGGGTCTGAGCACCTATTTGGTGCAGGAAAAGCCTGTTGATTATTATTTTTTATTGATTTTCACTGTATGTAACACAGACAGAGATCATATTGAAGAACAACTGCATGTCAGAAGCAATATAGACTCAAATCCTAGCATTTACCCTAGAAACCTCATCCTAGAAACCTCACAGATGTGATCACAACACTCTTTCAGGAAATGGCCTCACCAGACTGCCACTGGTAACTTCAGAAGACAGCTCATGGGAGCTCTGCCCTGTTCTGGGACAGCAGCTCTTGTAAGGACATGCTTTGTGTTTGTAGCAACACACCTTTAAAAGACACTAAGTTAATGTACTGGGGATTTATGTACCTTCAGAAAAGCCAGGACTAAAAACAGAAAGAAGAAATGATGGTCCAAAACACTTGTGTGTTTTTCCAAAGCCTAAACCTGCAACTCAGCTACAATTTCCCTGAGGAGGTAATATCATGTTTGCACTGCAAGTTTTGTCAAGACGAGATAAGTGATGGTTACGCAACAGTGCGAGAAACCGCTCTAATCTACCTGGTGCCTCTAAAATTGCTTCCCCTGCAGCCAACCTCCAAGACAGAAATAAACACTGTTGCTACAACCATGAAGAAAAAAAAAAAACAGCTGCAGCAATAGTTATAGAGGGTTGAAAATCCCTTTGAAGGTCCCAAAGCTCTGTCCCATGCCCAGAATTGTTCTTCAGGCTCTGTGTGGGGGCCATGGGCTACTGCCCAGAGCCCAGCACAGCCCACTTGCTCTGTGCTGCTCACACTACACAAACAGTGTGAGAGAGCTGGTGCTTCATAAGCTGTCTGCTTTCATGCTGAGCAGGCAAAAGAAGAGCTTGCTTTGTGCTTAAAGAAACAACAAAATTTGGTGTTATTAAGTTACTACGGTTAACTATGCTTTCAGTGAGTCACTGTCTAGTTTCTTGTAAAATACAGCAAAAAATATAACCAGAACAAGAGAACCCTCTTCTGCAGGATGGCATTGTGTGACTTTACACTTTTAGATTAAAGAGGCACATTGCTAGAGATATAAAATACATAAACACAGCCATAAAACCCTTTTTCTGCTTGTACCTCTAAACCTTTCTCTGGGTTTTAAAGTGGAGGAGGACTCCTTTGTTTTGAGCACATTTCCTCTGCATTTCATAAGATGGGGGCTCCCTCTTGCTTGAGAAAGTTTCCTTTATATAAAGTTAAACAATGAGTTTGGAAAGGTTTTGATTGATAATAGCTTACATATGGTGTAAGAAAAGGAGTCTATTTTAAGGATCCTTCTTCTGCAAGAAGGGATTCTAAAGAGGCACCATGTGTTCCAAACTTGCTGGCAACACTTGAGCCTGCTCTCAGAGATTGCCTCTGGAACTGCTCCCTGGCTTGTGATGGAAACCTAAGAGTGGTGGAAGTACATTTTATTTCCTATGCTTGTGAGGCTCTGAGAATGCAGCAGGACCGGTGTGTAACACATGCTGTTCTGGAGGGCATTCCTAAGAAACATTCACACTGGTCTCAGGTATATGAATACAGAGCCACAGATGTATTTCTTCCACACACAAACCCAGAGAAAAGGAAGGGACACCTGGTTGTCTACTTTCCTTCTCAGTGTTTGCATAAAAAAAATTATTTAGAACATATTATTACAAGGAAATACATTTTAGCTAAGGGGACATTTTGCAATCTATTTGACTCAACTATCTGAGAAATGAAACTGCACAAAACTTTTTATATTAAGATGAGTCTTCAGGTCTTTCTCACTTTTCATCAAGATCTAATCCTAAAACACAATGTTAAGGGCATCAGACACAGTGGCTTTCAGATAAGAAGCTTGTATTTCTGGCCATAATCAAGAATTCCAGGAATTCTTCTTTCAGCAAATAACAGGCAGGAAGGACATAGTGACCTTGCAACATTCAACCTGCATCAAGAGCTGTCTGCCAACTTAAATCTTGCCTATGATTTCTATGATTACACAGCATTTCCTTTTCTAAACAATTGCATTGCTTTGTGTAACCATTTAGGATATTATTTACAGAAGGGTGAAATAATTCCTGTCAACTTAAGTGATTACAAAACTTGCCAAGAACAAAGTAAGATTATCCTCATCAAATTTTGTAAGAAAAGAAGTACTAGCTTATAATCATTTAAAAACACTTTTGTAATGTCTACAGCTATGACAAGTCACTTGAAACAAAACTGAAAAACATGCAGAAGGGGGGTTTTGCTTACAAATTCTCTGAATTAAATAGCTTTGTATAAATATATTATCAGCATTGTTCATGTACAAAACTATTTGATCATGGTAACAAGAGTCCTAACAATTATCTGTCATCTGTGACATGTCACTTGATAATGCAGATCATAGTGTTTCTGTTTTCTGGGTATCTGCAAGTATGTATAATGGAAGTAGAACTATGCATACAAAGAGTTAAAGTTTAAAATATTATCAGTTACAATTTCAATTTTCAGTATAAGCTGAGAAGTAAGAAAGCACTAAAAAAAGTTGTCTGTTTTACTTACCCCAAAAGGCTTTTGACATAACGATCATCAAATGTCAGAGGTTCATAAGATGACTTTCACTGTGATGGAAAAAGATGGTGGTTATCAAAACAGCAAACCATGTTGCCTGGTTTTGGTTAAACTACTTCAGTGCTTGTATACTTCTTCCTAGCAGCAGCATGAATTAAGTACCATGGAATTTCATAAATATACAAGGTCAAAGTTATCTTTAAGGTAAAACAAAGATTATTTTGGTCTAAATTAAAACCACCTGAATTTTAACGCAAAATAATAATAGTGTCATGTGCAAATCCACTCATCTGAAGTCCAATATTTTTGAAATTTCAAATCAAAGACTGTATTGGAGCCTTCTGTCTGACTCAAAGAAATGTTTTATTACGGATATTAACTTCGTTGACCTAATAATGCATGTAAGTAAGTGAACAAAACAACTTGCCATTGGGCAGTTCATAATGCCAGCACCACTATTCACATCTGTAACTAGAGACGTTCATGTTCCTCAGTCTTTTAAGTGATGGGTGACTGTGCAGTACTCCTAGCAATAGTTTGTACTGGGAACATCAAATGCATTAGGCAACAAGCTTGGCAGAAGGGCAACCTTCACATCATAATCCTGTGCAATTAATCCTGGCATTGTGAAGGATTGTGACATCAATGTCTCACTGCCAGGTCTTGTCATTTTAGAGATATTCAAAATTGTGATATTGTTCTCACCCTTGTGAGAGCTTGTCCTGGTTAAACCATGACAGAGCTCTTCCTTGCCCCTCAGTAAAGCTTCCCTTTTCCCTTGTGGCACAAAGGTATTTTGCAGATCCAGGCAACCTCCAAGTGCCCACCCACAACTCCTTTCTTTTCCCTTGATACTTCCAGCTCCAGGAATGATGTTTACTAGAAAGGCAATTCATCACCCCAGAAGAAAACAGGGACTGGATAAATGCTACCACTAGGGAGCATTTCACGCTCTTCATAAACAGTTAATTCTAGTTAGTGCATGCAGACTCACAAAGGGCAACTGCTAAGGAAGAACATATGCTTTCCACACATAAACAATAAAAACTTTCCAAAACTGTATTTCAAGATTGTCTTTCTTCTTCAGCCTGAGCCAATGCATTCTAATCCCAGGGAGTTGTTTGCCTCAAGTGATGCTGCATTGTTCCTTGCAGCCTTCTGAAGCAGTTTCCTTTTCTGTGAGCTATGCTTATCACATCCTGTGCTTTACTATGTTTCCAGGAAAGGTTCCCTAGCACAAGCCAGTTTCTCTGAAGTCTTTTTGCTCCATTCCTTTCCTCTGCTGCTTCATCACATGAAGGAAGTACAATCACCTCAGGGAGGAGAGATACACCATGGTTGTTCTGCCCCCCCTTTATTACAACCCCAGCTGGTATAGAGGCCAGAAGAGAATCTGGGTCTTGCACAGCCTGAAACTTCACATCTCAAAACCTAGGACTGCAACTGACTGATAGCTTCAAACCAACATCTCCATCCACTGTTTCTCTGCAACACCCTTCCTAAAGCAATTTAAATGCATAATGTCCAGATAATTAATGTACATAAAAATGCCCTGTGGCTGCCTTGCAGAAAATAGGAGGTTTTATTTTTTAAGGAGATAAAGACAGTAAAGTAGCTTTCAAAGAGAGACACCAAACAGATTTGTCACCTGAGAGAGAAGCACATGGAGCTCCACACAGGGATGTTTACTTAGGCAGCCAGGAGCACAGCGTTATGGTCATCAAGATAACCCCCTTCCAGATCTTCTAACAGTCATGTTAACCAACAGTAACATTCCTAACAATTTGATCCCAGTAACCTCAAGTTCTTCAAAATACACAACTTACCAGTTTGGAGCCTGGCTCTCTCAGTCAAAACTCCAGAAATGCTAACAAATTCCATGTAACAGACTGGCTGACGGTTAGGAATTTATTCTTAAAAATTCCCTAGATTACTTGTTAATTCCCCCAACCTTCCACAGATGTATGCAAGCAAGCACGTATGAGTAGAGGTAAAGCACACAGATTATACTGTAGGGCAGGAACTAAGCTGGTCAAGAGGATTTCCTGTTCGTTGAAAAGAAGTGATCCAGTTTCATTGTGTAGCTACTTCTTTGTCTAGTGAGAAGTAAATTTCATAATTGTCATTAAAACTGTAATACTCTAGACAGAGAAATACAAACTGAGTTAAGTTAAATACAAAGGCATCCTTTTTTTCATTTGGACACAGATCAAACATTCTGAGGAACAGTCTGCTATACAAGAACACCCTTCTACACTCCTTTCTTCCTAATATAAAAAGTAATGGTTGGGTGCTGATCTTGTTTATACTCCAGGGACTATTATGAATTCTGGCCTTGTCTTATGGAAGATGCAGTTTTAGTAAATAGTGGGAAGATTTGTTAATAGTTGGGTGGTTTTTTTAATATGTATATATATATAAAATATGTATTGAAGAGGAATACTGAGAGACTGTCAGTGTTCCCAGTGTATTAAAATTCACCTGAACTGGAACGATTAGAAATGCTTTCCCTTCCTGAGTCTGAAGAGAATGCACACAGGGTAAACTACTTTCAATGCTGTAAAACAGAAAAGGTGGAAAAGTTTAAGCCTCAGGAGACAGCAACCTGTAGAACTGCATTTAGATGGTTTTGACTTACAAAGTACAGCTTGGGCAAGAATGTCACCACCTCCTTGAAGCAACGTATGTGCCTCTTAGGAAAAGATAATCTCAGGTGCCAACTTGCTGAAAGATCTGAGGATATTTTTTTGGTTTCCACAGGCCGGGCTGGTCAGCTGGCTCATGCTTGTGTATTGTCCCCATCTGCAAACACAAGTAAACTCTGCCCTCAACTCCTAGGATTCTCATCATACCTCATATGGATCCTAAGTCCTGATTTCCTACAAGCATATGAACTGGGGACAGTCTTGGTGGCACTGGAAGACACCATCATTGTCTTCAATACCACAGAGAAAAGCTTTCCAAAATGTGCCTTTAATGAACATACAAACTCAGAATAAAACAAACCAAAAGCAGTCAGATCTCAGAGTTTAATTAATTTAACAAATATTAAGCCACTGCTGTCATTTTTACTGTTTGTATTCAGGAACACTGGATCAGAACAACCACAAAAAACTAAGGGGGAAGATGAGTATGTAATTTCAGGATGCCAGCAGCTATGCAGTTGATGGTCCAATGTAACAAGACTCATTTGGGGACAGGAGGCTGCTTAAGCACTGGTTCAACTGTAGAGACAGATTCCATGAGGGAGAACTGCTGCTGAAAGAAGGCAACCCAGTATTGCAGGGCTTACCACATGCAGAGATGCAATAAAACTGGCTTCTTGCACTTTCACAACACTCACAACTGTTGAGCCAGAGCAATATCTGAGCAAAGAACCCTGAGCATTGTACTTCTCTTGAAGCCCAGCCTAGCAGATTTTTAAAAACTAAAAACAACAAAGTAATAGAAGGAATACATAGGCAATGGTGGGGCAAGGAGGATGAGTAAACCTTTCTTTGCCCACAGTAAAACTGTTTTCAGCAAGCTGCACTTGAGGGCACTTTAGTGAGTGCTGCTACGTGAGAATCCTGGGGAGAGGCAGCTCACACTGCAGCAGTGCTCCCTATGAGGTTGAGCTTTTATCACTACTGGCTATTTTCTCCTTCCTCTAAGAGGCACAGCTGTTAACCAGATACATGAAGCAGGAAGTCCTTCTACTTTCCTTTTCTAGTGCTTTGGGAACAGTTAATGAGAAGTCTGGATCAGAGCTTATAAATAATATGAAACTTAAAGTAAGCTAACAAATTCCTGCAGGAGAGAGCTTTCAAGAGAATGAGTGATGTGTTTCTTCTTTTTTGGCAAATAGTACACTACACAATTTGATTGCTGAACCAAAATACTCTGTGAGTTGCATGGCAATTCAAGCTCTGCCTCTTTTCATAAACGTCCTTCATGTGTTTTTCCCTTCCCCTCATCCTGGCTGCTAGGAAGGCCTGACTATGGCCCTCTGCATATCCCAGGGAACTGTTAAATAAGAAAGAGAATCATAATGTAAAAAAATAAGCCACTGATACTTAAGTCTTAAATCAATATTAGAACAGGAAGCTTTGGTCTAGTGTATAGGTCAGGGTAGTACTTGAAATACAAACACTGGACAGCTTGGTTCATGGAGAGGGCTGGCTCAGAGAGCTCTGCTGCTCTCAGAAAAGCAGGATACAGCTGCTCTGTGCTGCAGATACAGCTCTGCTCCAGGCTGCTCCCCACAGAACACCAGAGAGGCTATTTTACTGCTCCAAGACCATGATATGGAAGAACAGGCCAGGTTTCATGCAAAGCTGGGGTTTGGACTGCACTCAGAGAAAGGGGAAAATCATTGCTCCTGCTCTGAGACAAAAGCCACATGGACAGTAAGGCTCAAAAACATGTTCCTAGCAGTACTTAAGAAAACTTATCAAACTGGGAAACTGAGGCTCAGATTTATAAAAGAAATCTAAAAATGGAATTATAAAGTCTGCAATGTGACAGGCACTGTGGTCATAATTTTGATTCAAAAAAACCCAAACAAACAAAAAGCTGAACCCTACACAAACAACAAATGACTAGAAATTCACAGAACTTAAAAAGCAAGAGTGAAACTCTGTAATCCATGGTACTTCTACAGAATATTTGGTACCACTGGGGCTAGTACATGCAGCAGCACCTTACCTTGTGGAATGCCCAGGCTCATCAGTGAATTGCAGAATATTCTGAAGCACACTGAAATCAAAGATTCATTTATAAGAAGTTTTGAGTCATGTTTTTTTTACATGAGCTGTCTTCAGTGAATGGTATTAGGCAGCTGCACTGCTGAAGTCACTGCAAAACTTTAGGTACTGAGGCTTTTGGAAACACAGTCCTCAGGCCTCAAACAAGCAAAATGCACACTTTAAAAGCACAAATACTGGCAGGGAGGCCAGTATTTGTGCACTGACCCCACAGAAACTGTATTAGCCCGAGACTGCAGAACTGTATTCTCCCATTGACTTCAGCAAGAGAACCTGGATATCGCCAAAAACTCCTTCACCCAACCCCATTTCCATCTGTAAATGAACACAATAAAGTGCTCTGAAAGTTGCATGCAAAACAGGTTTTTCATTTCTCAGTGGTTTAGAAAGACCAGTTACCATGGTTGGCTTACAGGGTAGACATACATAAACTTTTGTGTACGAATGCAGTGCCTTTTTAGGGGTGATATATATGTTAGGTGTCTGTACTGTATCCTCACTGCAAATACACTAAAGAGTTAGTGCATGAGATGCACTGTTAAACTTCTCTCTGTGATCTGGTTAAACAGTCATAACCACGAAAACATCAAGCTGTGTAGCAAGCAAAAAGGACAATTGTTCTCATTACATCTGAGAACTAAGCATGAGGAAGATGAGCAAAATGAAACAATACTTTAAACACCAGGATTATTGTGTCACCATGTCCTACATTTACATGTGCTTTCTGACCCCTCTGAAGTGTTTATGCCTTATGCCCCATGGGGACTTACTTTGGTACCTTTTATTTTAAAAACTGCCTAAGGATGCCCACACACAGCTCTACAGTCTCTGGTTTAAGAATTCTGGCAGACCCATCCCAGGATAATCTTAACTGTGCAGGTGCTTGCACAGTGCCTGGAGAAACTCCATGCAGCATAGTCTGGTCTTTCCTGGGAAGACAAAACAAAACAAATCCCTATCTCTCATCAGCACTCTCTGACCAAGGACAGTACTTCTACATTTCCAAAGTGACTTTTCTTCCATGTTTATTTGGTTTTGCTTGTTTGCATTGGTAGAAATCACCATTAAGACTATTAGGATGGAATACAGCACTGAGAATAACAGGATTTGAATAACGGAAAGCTATTCAAGTAAATGTTAATAACCATGCTACATTTAATCCCCTAATACATACAGTATATTCTTTTCAGAAATTTTGATCTGCATTTAGGGCCAGACATACATATACCTACTGAAAAGACAATCTTTCTAGACAATTTCTAGGGGGAAAAACAAAAACAGAAGAGGAGAAAGTGAAGCATGGAAAACACAGAAGCTACAACTCAAAACCAGAGCTGTTTCACAAACTAACAAGCATAAGAAATTAATTCAAGTTAAGCTGCTGCAGCAGACTGTAGGACTAACATGCAAGTGTTTGATGCATACCAGAGAACCTTGAAAGAGAAAAAGCACGTGAATAAAATATGATTCAATAAAATAATTCATGCTGAAATGATAGGATTTTAATTATGTGCAATTTCAGCCCTGTGAATATGAAACAGGAAGCACCTCAGGCATTTAAGGCTCTGATTTCAGAAGTTATAAATTTATTCAATGATTTACTTTATGAAATATTAAGCTATTAAGTTGGATGCAGCATTTGGAACAGAAAAAAAAATCATAACCAGCAAACCATTAAAACCAAAACATAAAAACCAATACACAAGCAAACCCACAAAGACCATATATTTAGATGTGGTCTTCATCAATAAACCAGTTTAAGAATAACTGAAGTGACAGCATAAAGCCACTTGCCTCAGATACCTGTGTGTTCCAAACAGCTGTGGCATCAGCACAGACACTGCAATAGTGCTGTCAAGACTTCACAAGGAAATGAAACAGAAAAGAGGGCAAGTAAAAACAAAACATGTGAAAGTGCATATGTGCATTTCAAAACAGTCTTGTTCACGACTAACCTGGGAACATAAGAGGGCTCATACACTTGGGAGAGGGATGTATATCTGGATAAAGGCTCCAAAATAGTTCCCAAATCATTCAGGAAGAAAGCAAGAATGGTAAAACAATTACATATGGTGATGTTCACAACGAAAACAGGAAATATAGTCCACTGGGGAGAAATATAAAAGACTACTAAAACAGGCAGCTTGTTGTGAATGCAAACATGAAATTAGAAGAGAAAGCGATTCAAAACTCCCCCACAAGAGCTCTTACAAACCACAAAGCCCAGCAAAACAGCTAAGAAGCAAGCAGGCAACACTATGTATCTAAGTGAATCCTTTTAAAATCCTCTTTGCTTTGTAGCTCATTCTACACCTAAATTGTACTGGGAGGGTTTTTAAAGTAAATGTCTAGTGAAAGTTCAGGAAAAACTTAAGCAAAAAGTAAAGATCATGTAAATATAAGTTAAAGAGTCACTGTTTTAGTAAAGCAGCAGGGAAGCTAAAGCAAACAATTAGGTCTTTTGTGCTCAAACAATTGGCTGGAATAGTGCTTGAATGGACACAAATTTTACGTATCAAATAAACTGTATTGAGAGTTGGAGTATCAACTTACATACGAAGAATATGACTAAAGATCAGTGCAGGAGGGGGTACACAACTGTGACAGGGTACACTAGCCAATTTTCAGAATCACTGGCATCTAGACAGGCCCTGACTTCAAGTGACACAGCTTTGCCTGTCCCAGCAGAGACATGCCAACAGGCAGCAAGATAAGAGCTAATGAAAATCTGAGTACAGGAAACTAAAGCTGGCCTTTCTCTGGCATTTTTTGAATGTCTGAATCACCAAATCTTTTCTTAAGTAGCTTTGGGCATAATCTTTGAAACACAGATTTTATCTTTTTTCTGGGCACAGGATGAAAGAAATAATCACTTAATGCACCATAAAGAAAGCAAAAGGAACAATAAAGAAGGGAGAGCATACTGAATATAGTAAAAAGAGTAGGAATGCACGAGGTTAAGAACAAGGGAAGAAAAACCCTATGGTGGTAATGTGTGATTGGGCAAAAGAATCTCAGTTAAACAAGGAAAGAAATCCCTACTGGTCACACACAGGGTCAGAAATACTGCTGGGAGAAATCTCAAGTACTCTGCTACTGTGCTTAACAGAAGAAATGAGATCCTGCAAACTAAGCTTGAGAATTCTTAACATGAAATTAGAGGAAATAATTCCAACACACTGGATAAATACAGCAAGCTCCTCTGCAGCAGCATGCTCAGTTCTGGTTAGGCTGTTAAAGACACTGAGATTTTTGAGAAAAGACAATCAACTCTGAGATTCTGATACTGCAATAGGATTAATGCATCTGTGAATGAGTATCACTAGCTCATCTTCTCAAATACCCACTGCTAAATCTGCCAGGAAAGAAGAGGGTTGTGTGACAGTAAATAAAATCACAAAGGCCATTTGACTGCAGACTGAGTGTATCAGACAGTCTCACGAGAAGGCACTGACTACTGCTGGAGAGAAGTAATCCCTGGTTCTTGCAAGTGAAGGTTTCAGCACTTGGATATACATAGCACAGCACATAAAATTAAGTGTCTTCATTTCATAAAGTGTTCCAAAGACCTTTCTCACAACTGAGGCAAGTCACTATAAATTCTCTAGAATTTGCTCTTCCTGATACCCAGGACACCACCTCAGAATCCACAAGAAATTCTCATTGCCTCAGGTCCGAGGGATTCTCCAGCCTCTTATCTGAGAGAACAATCTCCAGGCAGAACACCAACCTTCTCACAATTTATTTTTCTCAAGTTTTCTAAACTTACTTTCATTTCAGGGCTGCTTCAGCTTCTGCTCTAGAGACACAATACACAGAGCTTCCCCTTTATATGGATCCTGCATTACCACCCACCTTTGATCCCCTTCCTCTCTCTACTTCTGCTATTATAATTTCACAGATTTTGCCAGGAGGAACCATCAGATCACTTAAGCAGATCTCCAGTATAATGCAGGCACTAACTTTCACCCAGCTACCCCTGCTGAAACCCATATACTTCAGTGAAATGAAAGCAAAAGATTAAATTGCACACTGCAGGAGACCCTGCAACACAAGCTGCACTGGCAGAAAACTGGGCAAAAACACATGCAAATGATTCCATCAGGAAACAACAGCCTCTACTGCAGAGAAAGTCAGTGAATGTTACTAATTTGGCATTAAAACCCCACTTCTTTCCAACACAGAATCTAAAAGTAGAACATGAAATATGTAAAAATGACTGATAATCTAATTTTCCCTTAAATGTCTATGCTATGTCTTACGTAATGAACACTTTCTCTAGCCTTGACTAACTGCTGGTATTTAGGAGAGAATAAAACACAAAATACAAACAAAAACCACCACAGAACAATGTGAACAAAGGAAAAAAGCCTTCCCTTACTCACAGGAGAAATTATGCTAAGATTTTATTATAAAATACCGTCTTAATGCAGCTGATACAAATTCAGACTTAACATCTGATCTGTAGGTTTGTTTCTGAAACTTTGCAGTATATACACAGTAAGTTTACAATTCAAGCCACAATGGCCCTACCATCTTTACAAGTACTGGTACAAATGCTTTATTACCTTCTCAGATGGAGGGCTGGAGATGGACTGATGGATTACCATCTTGCCATCCTTATGGCAAGATGGTAATCACACAGTTTAACTCTCACACCACTGGGTTTGCACAGTGCTTTCATAGGCAGAGACTGCTTCACAACAGCAGGAATGATGCCTTCCAAGAGCACATCTCAGCAGAAGTCCAGGCAGGATTCCTATACCAACAAGCAAGGCACACTGCACCCAGAGGATCAGCAACCTCACTATTGTTCTACCTTATGAAAAATATCTTACCTCAGAAAAAAAAAGGGACTTAATGACACTAATGACAAAAATGTAGGAAACAGGCTAACAGCTCAGAAGGTTCTGTTATAGGGAGCTGAGCCTGAGGTAGGCCTAAGGGACAGTGACCCCACTGACAATTAAAAAGGACAAAGTATTTGACTAAGCTGATTACAGACTTTAGTAATATATGTACTTTGAAAATACCAAATAAGAGATTTCAGGCAGCTTCCAAAGACCTCTTCATGACAATTTCTGTCCCAATCACACCAGCAGTGATTAGATGTTCACCTAATGGTCAATGGCATACACAACATGAGTTCAGGACTACAAAAATTCATTTTCACTAGCTTGTTTGTCACTTTATACTGCAATCTCTCAATCCTGTTCCATTTGAAAGTATTTTTTAAAATATCCCTCAAAGAATAATTTATATTCATCTGTTCTCAGTTTATGAAATGAAATACACATTCCAAAAAATAACATTACAAGTAATGACCTTGTCTGGCTGTAGTGCAGATGAGCAACGTGAAGGTTCTCAAACAGCATTAACACCAGAAGTGAGCAGAGAACCCGACAGTGGGACAGCCCCACAGGGTGGAACAAGGTACCCACTTAATCAAATTGCACCACTTCCAGACTTAGCAAATAGCACTGACCTTATAGCTGTTGCACCTGCCAACTGGTTCCAGAAAGTTCAGAAGAAAGTAATTACCAAGGCATTTTCCCTGCCCCTCTCCTTTTTCACTCCCATTTCAAGGGATGTGCCAGCTGCTAATTAGTATAAGGCAGAAATAGCCTTTAATTGTTCTGATGTACCCCACCTTTGCCTGGGTAGCCTCTCCCACAGCTCCCCAGTCAGACTAGGAAATCTCTGCAAACTTAAGGTGGGACCTTATCTCCAATCTTGAAAAGTCAGACTTCTTCCCCATACACAAGCAGACCTTTTTATGCAAAAGGTTACTGTCAACTGCAAAATACAATTTAGAGGAACACTCAAGCCACCACTTGTTTCCAAATAGCCCATGTCCTTAAGGCAAAGGGCTGCATCCTTGGTGAAATGCCACCTCCTCTGCACTTCTCTTTGCTGTCCTGCTCCATTCCCTCATAGTGCCTCTTGACACTACAGTACAAGCTCACTATGAAAAGCCTTGTTCTATGACAGCAGAGGAGGGATGAAATGGCACACAAGAAAATATGTCTAACTTTAGCTTCCCTCTATTTTTGATGGAGTAACTTCAAAGGCAGCAAAGAAGTTGCAGTCTGCTCCCATTAAAATGCAGAACAGTTTCCCCTGAACAACTTCAATAAGAGAACTTATATTAGGAAAAGCACACGCCACTGAAATCAGAAAAAATACACATTAAGAGAAGCATTGTGACTAAGGGAGTTTTTTCAACAGTGCTGCACAAGTTCACAGTGACTTAGCCAACCTCTACCCTATGGCAATACTATAAAAATCCATAAGGCTGGCACACCAGCCATGGAAAATGAAGGTAAAAGACAAGGAGGGGAACTCCTATGACTTAGGTAGTCAGTACTCACTGTGCAACAGCATTTGCCCCAGCTGCTTTTCCCTTAGAAGAACAAAAGCACAGCTGTGTAGGCAATGCTTGCTTTTTTAACAACTAAATACCTCTTCCTGTGTCTACATCTGGTCCAGTGCCTAGAGATCAGCTATCACACCCACATATGAGGGAGAAATGAAACTAAAAGCACTACACACTCTTGTATCCCATCTCTTATAAGCTGTGAGCCATCATGTGACTACAGCCTGCGAGGAATCTCAAAGCCCCCACCTGCAGCCAATAGGGCACATGGGGCAGAAATCAAGTTTAACCACACAACAAACAAAAAAAGCAGGGGAGCTGTGAAGTTTTGAAGTATGATCACTACTGTGAAAAACAATATGACTTTTACTACTGAACAGATTTCCAGCCATAAGACCTCAAAATAATTAACTAAATATAACCTGAAGTGATGATAAGATCAAGCTTGAACATGCCTTAAAAACTAGAGAAAGCTGAATGTGTCCCTTGAAGTAATCAGAAAATGCTGGGACAGGAGGGAAAGGAACCACAATCAACATGATAAAGGTATTTTAAAATGTGAATATTAAAAATTAGCTTTGCTACTGTCAGACACAGAGGTGCCTGCGTGAATTCACATGTACAGCACATCTTTCCCACATTAAGAATGCAGATAAATTGCCACTTTAAAATGGGCAGGCACTGCAGAGACAACACAAGACACTATCGTTGACTTGTGATGAAAGCCAGGAAAAATATAAGGACTTTTTAATAAGACAAATCTAAATTATTTAATTAGCACTTAATGCTTCTACCATTTTACCCTTTACCCGACTTACAGTCTCATTAGTATCAGTTACTTCCCAGTCACAATAGCTTTGGGACCAAGGCCATCTACTGGTGAGTAGGGTGTGTGAATTAATGGGAGGTTTGTTGGTCAGATTTAATTAGTGCTTGTCAAGATTTAGGCACATGTATTGAAATTGTGCCAGGCAGCTGNGGTATAATTAATATATAAAATACATAATTAAAATATTAATAATTTAATTAAATATGATCACAAGTTTGGATTAACAAATAAAAAATAAAGGCTTCCTAACTCCACATGGACCTAAAGAACCATGATATTCCCCAGGGGAGAAGAGTGTGGTACTTTGAATCTGCATCCTGTTGTAGTCCAGACACCATGTTACCTCACTGCTCTGTGTAAAATGAATCAGACATGTCAGCGTTGCTAATACAGATACAAATTTTACCCCCAAAATCATTACCAAACCTGGTAACATTTTCAAGAATTAATGGGGTCTGAATTGAAACATCTGTAGGCTAAAACTGCAAACATTTGAAATGGGGATTTTAGATGGGGATTTATTGGCTGCACACCATAGTTACAATTGTACTTGGCCCTGGCCAGGCATTAGGCAACAGAAATGGACACCAGACAAGGAAATGGAAGGGAAATTAAGCACACCCATATCCTTAGACACTGTCATTTCCAAGGTGATGTCTGAGACTGATCAGCAAGGGAAACTGGGAGCAATAGCAAGCTATGACACACAGATCCCCACACTGTTCTACTGTTACCTGCTAAGCATCATTATTCCCAAATCAGGAAGATTTTTTAATAAGACACTTCCTTTAGCTCTATTTTCAAATTCTGTAACGCTTATGTTAGCATTATGATTTTTAGAGTAAGGTATTTGAGTGGCAGCACTGGAAATCCCCATATTACAGGACAATATTGTCTCCATCTTTGAGATGAAGTAAAGTTAACCCTTTACTCATCCTTTTTGCTGTAAGAATTTCAGGCAAACTCGATAACATAGAGAAACATTCACTAGGAACTAGCTTGAAGGAATTAAAATAATTTCTTATTGCTACTTTTGGATAGCAACATAGAAACCAGAAGTTCTTGTTTTGCTTGAACAAATGACACAGAAGTATTCCCACAAGAGAAAATGTGGATGCCATAAAATAACAAATGCCATTCAGTGGCCATCACTTCAGTCTGATTAATTGCTGTGATGATCAAACTTATGACAGAGAATTCATGGATGGCAGGTAAAATGAGTCAAACCTTCCACATTTGTCCATTAAAAGTTGGGGTTGGGGCTGGTTTATGAGGGTTTTTCTGAGGCGGGGTGGTGTTTTTTCTTCTGAAGCCAGTATTAGACTATAAATCCAGTTTAATTACATCAGTTTTATTCAGTGTGGACGAATGCCATTTTCCAATACAGCAAGCTTAGTAATTTATATGCCTTTCTGATTTATTTATGATGCAATAAATCCATGGGTAGCTCTGTGTCTGTTGGAGATTTGCAGTCTCCATGATAATTTTTTAAATGAATATCAGAAGCAGGGAAAAAACCCCAAACATTGAACTGCTTCCCCCTTTGGCTCCAACACAAAAGACAAACAACTTCAAAAGAATAAAACAGTGCATGTAAATTTCCAATCACATCTTTTGCAGCAGAAGTGTTATCAACTAGCTGATAAGCTTTAGATGTTCCTCTCATTAAATCATTGGATCAAAACAGCTAAACTCTGGAAAATTTAATTTATACCTTCAATTACAATTACTATGAATCACAGTAATTACACTTTACACTTTCAAAACACTGCACTAATGTCTACAACATGCCTTGGTAGAAAGTTAGCTTTATACTTTAAGTTGATATAGGGGATAAAGAAATCTGTTATGATCTCCTGTTGATTTGCATAGAAAAGTCTCCAGCTACTTACACCAGGATTCTCATGTTCCAGAAACCAGAGATAAAGTGACAACTAGGAAATTGTTCAGTTGCAACATCTAATTGTAAGGATTTGGTCATCTCTTTAACACACATTTCAAACAGAGGACTTCATTTAACTTAATTTTCTGGTCCTCTTTTAAATTCATGTTTTCAACTGATTATTCTTCCATAATTCTCTAAACTTAGAATTGCCTATATATTACTGAATTGAAAGGGATGTTTTTTTAATTTTCCAAAACATATATATCTGTTTGATCCATTTTCTCAGTGCAATGCTAAAAGCTTTTTCTTTCTCTAATCCTGTAGCAAATACTAACAGCAGCTCTTTCTTAACCTCAAATATATTCAAAAGCAAGATTACCTCAAAATGAACTGCTGAGGCTAGACAAGCTAAGAAGTCCATCTACCTCTATTTCATCTTGCATATTATTAAGTTATATATTGTACAGTCCCTAGGGAAAAAAAAAAGAAACACAGGAAAGTAACTCAGAAGGGCCATAAGTCATTTAAGTGTTGTTTATTTTCAAATAGTACCATTTCTTCTCAGAATGTAAGAAATTGACACATCCATTACACCTGCCTGAATGAAACTGTGCCGTCTAAATGCCTTGGATAAGGACGGGAACTAATTAAATTTCTACCAGCCTGTTCCAGGGAAAAGGCTTTGCTGTAACGCTGCAGCACAGTGCAAGATTCAGAAAGAATTTTTGGAAATCATACATAGAAAATTCATCTCTCTTTTGGAGGAAAGGGCAGGACGGGAAAAAAGACCCAAAAAAGCCTGGTGTTTGTTACATCAAAACAATTACAGTGGTACATAAAAAGGCTGTAAAGAAGGCATTTATTCTAATAGCCTTGGATGTTCAATACGTGTAATAGTCCAGTCTGGTTTTGCTCCTTCTGTAAACTCCCTTTGGAACCTGAAAAAGGAAACATAATAAGTGAAGAGTTGTTAAAATTTACTTGACCTTAAGGAGCTACTAATATGACAAGAAACCATGAAGAAATATTTTACTTCAAACTTACTGCTGTAAAAGCTACTTAAACTTTAATGCTTATGCCCCAAAATGGAAGATAAAAATTATTTCCATAGTAAGAAACAGAATGCACTGACTTCAGAGTGTTTTGATTCAGATCCCACAGACAGGATCAAGCAGCAACTGTAAAGACCCTGACATCAAGAAAACCCTCAGTTTTTGCAGCAAGAATATGAATAAAGCTTTATAGAAGATCTTGATCTGTAAATAAAGGGCTTCATTTAATGGGATGGTAAGTGAAGGGAAATAATGTGCTCCATATTTTAGTTGAAAATTTTCATCTTTCCTGAAGTGTAGTTTAAAAGATAATATATTTTCAGAACTACATCAAAGATCAAGTTAACAGTAGTACTGAGTCTCCCTTATCTAAAGATAAGTCTGAGCTTCAAGCTGAATTCCCATGTTCTCAAATAACCTGCATGTCATGGACAAGAGCAGTATAATATCGTTGCTTTGCAATCATGTGCAAATCCACTCCTGCAAAGTGGGACTTATTTAGGCTTTAAGGGAAGGCTCTTAAGGTTAATGGAACCTCAGAAGCCTCCAACTCTAAGGAAGATGCTGAATTCAGCCAAGGGATGGATCCACAACAATCTATCCAGTCAAAAAGTACTGGTCTCATGAGTGTTACCTTTGTTTCAGAGCTCCTCATCACCTAGACTCCATGTTTTCAATTTCAAATGAGGGTATAGAAATCCTTGATCGTACTGCATTTATCACACAAAAATCCTCACTTCTCTCAGCTTCTGAGAATCTTATTTTCAATACATTTTGCCAACTGTGTAGATATTTTCTGCACTGCTCTGACATCAGTACACCAACATAGACATTATTTATAAGCATTCCTATGAAAATCCATCTTCCTAATGTGTATTTTGAGGATCAGAAACCTCATTCAGTGCTCCAAACACCGCTCTTCCTTACAGAGAAAGAGTTCTCCTTAATACCAACTCAGAAGCAAGAAAATAACATAATGTTGTTAGGGGTATCTAAAAAATTTGCCCCTAAAATCAAAACTGGAAAGCTGGATGAGAATTAACTTAGATTAGAATCAAGGTAAATTAAAAACACCGGGTTCTGCAATGGCACAGTGGGAGTGCTTGCAGAACTACCTATCCCACAGGTACCTCATGGACACTGGAAAAGAAGGGGACAAGCAAGCTTACTCATAGTTTGCTGTTAAAAGATGTTTCTTTTCTTTTGTGTTTTCATCTCCAAACACAATCTGGAAGACTTTGGCTTCGCCTGGTACATCATCAGGTAGATTAGCACCATTCAGGTACCAGAAGCACATCAGGATGCTAACAAACTTTCTTCCTGTTGGAAATAAATCAAAATTAAAGTTAGCTCTCATGCTTCTCATCGGTCAAATACTCCTATTTGCTACCTAGCATATATTCTAGTGAGACCCTGGAAGGACAGCTGACTTCAGCCATAAAGAATACAGCATAGAATAATGAGTGACAAAGCTATTTTATGCCATACTCATGCTGTTTGGCAATAGCAAAAATACACTCTGTAAAAAAATATGTATTTTATCATGAGTGTGATGTGACAGTGTGTAGTGGTTTGAGTTTGTTAACTTAGAATTTTTTAAAATTTAGAATATTTTTAATTATGCACTATTGAGTGTAGTGGGGTTAGTGCTGGCAGATTGTCAAACTGTTCAAACTACAACACAGTGTATATAATGAAACTGTACAAAAAAAGTTGGTTCCCAAAAATTCCAAAGCTAAGTATTGATACAACAAATGTATGCAGAGTAGTTCAAACATGGGAGCAATCTAAGAGGGGAAAAAGAAATTCCTATTTCCTAAACCAGGAAAAACGCTTACTGGATCTGACAACTTGAAATGCTCAACTGAAGACCCAGGGTTAGACCCACATATCATCTCCCCTGTGTCTGATAGTGAACAGAGCACACAATACTGGTATCCAACCAAAAGAAAAGCTTGCTTGAGCTCAGCACTACCTTAAAAAACCCAAACCAATCAAGGAGTCCTAGAACAAAGTGTATTTCATGACAGAAAGACTCAACCAGCAAAATTTACTTCATTATCCAGCCTGCACGATTCTTCTTGCAGGATGCATTTTCATTGTTGAAGCAAACAGCTTTCAGCATATGTGAGAGTTATTGTTTTTGAATGGTTTCACATTGCTGAGGACTAATAATATAAAATTCTGTACAAAAGAAGAATAAGCAAAACCCAAACAGAAGTCAAAACAGTACCATGATGTATTAACAAAAATCTGTGTCTCTGGTTTAATAGGAAATCGAGAAATTTTATATGGATAAATTACAAATTGAGAAACAAGGGATGAGAAACAGTACTCAAAAACCACATCTGCATGGAAATGTCTGTTTAGTAGCAAAACCAGGAAATAAGACTGCTCATTGCTGAAATGTTTTAGGATTCTAAACATACCATCATCATCATAGTAAATGCGAACATCTCCTTCTGTTGTGTACATGATTGCATCAATGTCAGCTGCTAAAGCATCCCTGTGGCTGTCAGGGAGCAAAGAAATCTTTTCCTTCAGCACCTGAAGTACCTAAATTCAGAAAAACTGTCACTTAGTTTTTCATTAGGAAATTTAAGTAACAATCTATTTCTACTGCCATTAATAAAATGAGCTGTATTGCTAAAACATTTGTCTAACACATGTAACAGCTAAAGTGAAAAAGCACTGGGAAGTCTGGGCATTCCTAAACCCTAATTCAGCAGCATTGAAGAAGGTCCATTTATTGCTCAAAACAAATGAAAACCAAGCATCTTAAAAAACATTTAGAAAAGGTACTGTCAAAACAGCAGCAGCAACACAAGCCATGTCAGCCCAGAAGAGCCCAGTGAAGCTTGCTCCCACAATCACACTCTGCCTTCTCACCGCTAAATTCTCACTATGTGCAGGTTCCTAATCTTGTGCAGGTTCCTAAGCTTTTGAGTCAGTATCTTTTAGCTATCTTTCACAAACTTCTTCGAAAATCAGTTTCATTACCCATGAGTTTATCTTTGCCATTTTCTGATCCACATTCCATTCAGTAAAAGTTTAAACACTTGCAAATCAGAACAGACTGAAAATTGTTCCCCTGGTAATTAATGTCCTTATGACACTCACATCCATATTATCTAAATGTCCTATGATCCACACAGCTGTGTTAAGTAGAAAATGGTGAGGTGCAAAAACTGCACAGAGGTAGCACCTCAAACACCACATGAGAAAGTCAACTGACAAGGAAGGATGCAACTGCAGAACTTATTTTTAACTAATACTCATTTTTTACCCTAACTTGATCTACAATTTTTGAATAACAAATGCAGAGGTTACATGGAAGCAAGAGGCAATCTTCACAAGGAGAGGTTTCTAGTACATTTTGCAGGTACAAAATTCACTGGCCAAAGAAATGACAAAGTACTGTGGGATCACAGCCTCACCTACTACATCCTTGGCCTACATGAAATCTCTGCATCTATGTAAACCTGAAAAATTTAAAGCGACCAGAGCAAGTTCTTTCAAGAGGAAGCAGAGGAGATGCCCTTTCAAAACAACTGCAAGAAGCAAACTCACGTTTTATTGCTATCTCTGTTCAGAGAGAGGAGGCAAGACTGTTCAGAGAGGATGCACTAGAACAGCACCAGAGTTTTTGCTGCAAAGGCATGGGTGGCAATAGGACAGGCCACGCTGACATCCTGTAACAAGGCAGACATAGACCTGGAGTGTCTCCTCCACTTGACTCTGATGCATCTGCTACCTCCATGCCCTGGGAAGGCCAAGACAACTTCAGCAATTAAAAATTCATAAAAACACAGAAAACACAGCACTGATGTTTAACCAGGTCAGTCGTATCCCTGAGACCATGACACATGACTGAGGCCTTCCAGCCAAAACCAGTAATCAGCTGTATCATCTGATGGGGGTGGGAATGTATCAGTGCAGCAGGGATGAGCACAAACCAGTTTCTTTCTTCACATGAATTCTGCGCACAGACTGAGTCAGCTTCAGCCACCTGCCTACACCTAGAGACACACAATTCCACCTGCCATCCAGAGCCCGCTGCCTTTCCATCCTTCCTGGTACACCAGCAATCTTTCTGGCATTTGGTCCTTATGCTCAACAGCTAAAATATATTTTGTTTTGTTTAAAATACAGTAACTTCAAATTAAGTTTCATGCCTTGAAATTAAACATAAAAAAGCTGTAGGACAAAAAATTGCCCACGCTATGTTGCATTACGCTGTTTGTCCCAAATTAAACCAAACTGGCAACGTGTAGATAATGACAGGCTGAATGCATCCAGGTTCCTTTATAACAGACAGTCAGCTGCTAGAATAGGAGATGGAAAGCATTTACCTCTGCTGATACAAGTTCTTCCAGCAGGTCAAGTTTACGCTGAGACAGCAGCTTTGAAACAACAGAAAAGGCCTACCAAAATAAAACAGAAACAAAAACCAAACATGAACAAGTCACTACAGGTTGGCTTATTTTTCAGACAAATCCATAAGTACATGACAAGCTACCCAAATATTCCATGATTTAAGATTTCAATACTTGCAGAGGGTATCACCATTTAAATGTAATCCCTCCAGCATTACAAGAGTGATTTCATGAAGTGATAAAAACACACGATTTCTTTTCCATCTCTTATTTAAAACATCAAAGCTTCCAACTGGTGAATTCATAGTTTACAAAAGAAAAAGGAGCTTTGCAGTATTTTGTATGTTGCTTTTACTCATTTTGATAATTCAAACAGTCTATGTCTTCCTCTGTAGATATTTTGTTGCCCTGCCCTCTTTTCCAACTCATTTTCTGGTTCCAGTCAAAACTGATGCTGCAATTTACAAAACTTCTTTAGAAATCTGGTTTAGTCTCTAGACTTCAGGAAGCTCAGCTCTCCTTTCTCCCCTCAGTTTTGCAGGCATATTTACACACAATTATGCCTCCACATATTCAAGTAGTGCACTTGTGAAGGACAGTGTATTTAGGACTCTACACCAAGTAAACCACAAACACCAAAACACAAGCTCAAGAAAACAGGCTAAGGTAAAACAGGTGGCTCTGCACATGTGCCAAATTATTTGTTGTAGGTTGTGGGTTTTTTCCTCTCTTGAATTGATCCTAATAATTTTAACATTTTGTCCCCTGATGTGTTGTTTTGAGCTGGTTTTTTTTTTTGTTAAAAGTAACCATAATAATAAAAAGTTTCCCACCAGATAACTCTGTAATTTTCATGTGACTCTTTGACACATTCTGTTAACAGAGCACATAAATTTGGAGAAATAATTATATACACCAACTTTATGCCTGTCTAAGCTTTATTATTTCAGGAAAACCTGCTAAGAGAAGACACACTTCTTTAAGTCTCTATAACATTTGGAAGCCCCTACCTTCACGCTGCTTTGGGGGACGGCTTAACCAGTCCATTTTAATTGGGGAATCTGGGAAAACAGGAAATTCCTGAAGAAAAGTACAGCTCTGCTTATATCACTTGCCTCAAAGCGTGGTGCTTGGAGCCAGCAGTGGGGAACTCCGTGTATTTTACACACAGGAGCACATTAGTGCTATGATGTCCATACCGAATAACATCAGGCTGGACATCAGGAGGAAATTTCTTTGTGGAAAAGGTTGTGAAACATTGAAATCAGCTGCCCAGGGAGGTGGTGGAGTCATCATTCCTGGAGGTGTTTAAGGAAAGACTGGACATGGCATTGATGCCAGAAACTGGTTGACAAAGCAGTGTTTGGTTACAGGTTGGACTTAACATACAACACAGACATGAAGCTCCTGGAGTGGGTCCAGCAGCAAGGACTGGGGGACTGGAGCATCTCTCCTACAGGAAAAGCTTATGGGACTGGAGTTGTCCAGCCTCAAGAAGAGATGGCTGAGAGGGGCCTCATCAATGTGTGTAAATATTTAAAGGGGGGGAGTGCCAAGAGTAGGGACCAGGTTCTGCTCGGTGTTGCCAAGCAACAGGACAAGAGGCAATGATACACAGGAAGTTCCATCTGAACACGAGGAAGGCCTTCTTTACTGTGAGTGTGAACAAGCACTGGAACAGATTGCCCAGAGGTTGTGGAGTCTCCCTCACTGCAGATATTCCAGACCCGTCTGGACACAATTCAGTGCCATGTGCTCTAGGACGACCTTGCTGGAGCAGAGAAGATGGAGCAGATGACACACCGCGGTCCATTCCTACCTCACCTGTTCTGTGAATCTGTGACTATCTCCGAAGTCTTCTCCAGCCTAACTGGTTCTATAATTCCATGAAAATAACCGCGAGCATCGGCAGCCCCTGGGGAGGGTCAGCAGGACCTTTCCCTTAGGCCGGCCGCTCTCCTCGCCCCGAGGCCCCAGACCCGCTCACCTGCTTGGCTCCCCGCGTGAACTCCTCGATGCTGAATTCCTGGTCGAAGTAGAGGCGGATGAGCAGGTAGTAGAAGCGGGTGCGGAGCCAGGCGAAGGGGCTGGTGATCCTCACCACCACGACACGCCGCTGAGGGCCATCGGTCCCAGACCCAGTGCTGCTAGCGAACCG